>PVLC010018352.1:0-32177 GCA_004027655.1 Graphiurus murinus | reverse complement strand
AGATACACATGCATCGGTCTGATAGTTTGGTTTCCATTCTTTTGGGTATATACCCAGTAGTGGTATTGCTGGGTCATATGGTAGGTTCACTCCCATTTGTCTGAGGGTCCTCCATACTGTTTTCCACAGTGGTTGCACAAGTTTGCAATCCCACCAACAATGTATTAGGGTTCCCACTTCTCCACACCCTCGCCAGCAGTTGCTGTTGTTCATGTTTTTTATGATTGCCATTCTGATTGGAGTTAGGTGAAATCTCAGGGTAGTTTTGATTTGCCTCTCCCTGATTGCCAATGATATGGAACATTTCCTCATACATTTAGTGGTCATTTGTATTTCTTCTTTTGTGAAGTGTCTATTTAGATCCCTTGCCCATTTTTTGATTGGGTTATTTGGTTTCTTAGCTGCGATTTTCTTGAGTTATTTGTATATCCTAGATATTAGACCTCTATCTGAAGAGTAACTGGCAAAAATCTTCTCCCATTCTGTAGGCTCTCTGTCGAGGTTCTTGATAGTTTCCTTTGCTGTGCAGAAGCTCTTCAGTTTAATGCAATCCCATGTATTGATCTTCCTTTGAGCTGTTTGTGCTCGTTGAGAAAATTTTTACCTGTGCCTATGTGTTCAAGTGTTGTTCCTATGCTGTCTTCAAGTAGCTGCAAGGTCTCTGGTCTGACTTCCAGGTCCTTGATCCACCTTGAGTTGACTCTTGTGCAGGGTGAGAAAGTGGGGTTTATTTCCATCTTCCTCCATATGGTTAACCAGTTTTGCCAACACCATTTGTTAAAGAGGCTATATTTTTCCAGTGTCTATTTTTGGCTCCTTTGTAAAAAAATTAGTTTACTGTAAGTCTGTGTGTCTGTTTCTGAGTCTTCTATTCTGCTCCATTGGTCTATGTGTCTGTTTTTGTGCCAATACCATGTTGTTTTATTACTGTGGCTTTGTAGTAGAGTTTGAGGTCAGGTATTGTGATACCTCCCACATGGTTTTTATTGCTAAGAATTACTTTGGCTATCCTGGGCTTTTTGTTTTTCCAGATGAATTTAAGGACAGATTTTTCTATGCCTGTGAGGAGTGACCTTGGTAATTTCATGGGTAGTGCATTGAATTTGTAGATCAGTTTTCAGAGGATGGCCATTTTGATGATATTTATTCTGCCTATCAAAGAGCATGGCAGATCCTTCCATCTTCTAAAATCTTCATCAGTTTCTTTCTTCACATTTTTATCATTTTCCTTATAGAGGTCTTTAATCTCCTTGGTTAGGTTTATCCCTAAGTATTTTATTTTACGGGGTGCTATTGTGAGTGGAATTGTTTTCTGAATTTCTTTTTCAGTTGATTTATGGTTGGCATATAGAAAAGCTTCTGATTTTTTAAGATTGATTTTGTATCCAGACACTGCTGAATTTGATGATCAGTTCTGTATGTTTTTTGGTTGAGTTTGTTGGGTCTTCTAAGTATAGTATCATGTCATCTGCAAAAAGTAATAAATCACACTAATACCAAAACCAAATAAAGACAGCTCAAGAAAAGAAAACTATAGGCCTATATCATTGATGAACTTAGATGCAAAACTGCTAAACAAGATGCTAGCAATGCGTATTCAAAACCACATCAAGAAAATCATACACCATGACCAAGTTGGGTTCATCCCAGGGATGCAAGGCTGGTTCAACATATGAGAAACAATACATGTAATTCACTACATAAATAGAAGAAAAGACATAAATCACATGATCATCTCAATTGATGCTGAAAAAGCATTTGACAAGATCCAACACCCATTCATGCTAAAAGCACTTCAGAGAATCTGAATAGAATGAATGTACCTCAACATCATAAAGGCAATATACAATAGGCCCACAGCCAATATCATATTAAATGGAGAGAAACTGCAAGAGTTCCCACTAAAAACAGGAACAATATAAGAATGTCCAATATCACCTGTTCTGTTTAATATAGTACTTGAGACTCTAGCCAAAACAATAAGGCAAGAGAAGGAAATCAAAGGGATAAAAATAGGGAATGAAGAATTAAACAACCTGGGATTCTTTAACCAAAAATATTTAAAAAATAAAGACATAATCAGTGTGCTTATTTTTTTCAGTGTCTCATTTTAGGGGACAAAATTTATTCTAGGCATAACTGTATTAGAAGAAAGTTTAAAAAACATTCTTCAAGTAAAAATAAATGATACTAGATAATATTATATCTACCTAAAGGAAGATTAGTTCTTGAAAATAGTAAATGTGAGAACATATGAAATATTTTAACTCATTTTTGGTCTAAGGAATGAACCCAGTGCATTCTGGATTTGAGCCTGACTCCTAGCCCTTTTTATTTATTTTTATTTTGAAATAGGGTTTCACTAAGTTGTTGAGGGTCTTGCTAAGTTGCTGAAGCTGGCCTCAAACCTGTGATCCTTCTGTCTCAGGCTCTCAATTACTGGGATTACAAGTGTACACCACTGTGTTGGGCTATATTTACTATTAGTTAAAATAGTACATATGAAAATATAATTTATGTTTTAAATAAAATTGTAAATATTGTATTGTGGGGCCTATAATTAAATTTATGATAAAAATAGCACAAAATACAAGAAGGAAAGAAGTGGAAATTTTTATTTTGCTTAACTATATTTTAGGTAATATACTGTTATTGAAAAATTAATTATAAAAAAGTATATATGTTGTAATTCCAAAGCAATCATAACTGAATACATAGGTAGAGATAATAAGCCATTAGTGAGGAGAAAATATATACATAAAAATAATTACCTGAGAGAAAACAAAAAAAGGGTATACTAAAAGAAAGGGCAAATAAGACAAATAGGAACTAAAGAGCAACACAATATATTAAAACCCAAATCTATCAATTATTATACATAATTTAAGTAATTCAAATTCTAAAACTAAAAGTCAGAACTTTTCATATCGTGTAACAAAGCAAGAAATACAAGCTATGTACAAGAAACCCACATCAAGCAAAGACACAGAATTAAGTAAAAATATGGGAAAATATATGTCATAAAATACTAATTAAAGTTGAAAGAGTAATATTGTTATCAGAGAACAAGGAATACTACTAGGGAGAAGCAAGGTAATTTCCCATCAATTTAGAGGTTAATGTATATAAAGCAAAATTTAATGGAAATAAAAGAATAAAGTTGGGTGTGGTGGTGAAAGCTTGTAATCCCAGTATTTGGGAAGCTGAGACAGGAGGATGATCATTCAAGGCCAGCCTCAGGAATTTAGTGAGAACTTCAGACACTTAGGGAGACCCTGTTTCAAAATAAAAACTAGAAAGGGTTAGGGATCTGTAGCTCAGAAGTAGACTGCCCTTGGGTTCAATACCTACTGCCAAAAATAAGGATATATACAAAAACATATAAAGATAGTTGGCAATTTAAATATTCCACTCTAAGACCCTACTAGAAGAAGTAAACAGAAAATCAGTTAGGTTATAGAATTAACAGTGTTTATTCCAATCTCTTCTTCACAACTTGGGGACAAGTTGGATAGAAGATTAATACAATTCCCAGACTTCTAGCTTCAAAATCTGTGCAGCTATTAGTGTCTTTCAGAATTATGAGGAACAATGGAGCAATGAATGCCACCTAAATGGAGGTTAGGAAAAATATATTTTTGTAGTAATTTGGAAGCTATTGCATGACATTACAGTATCACTGAATAAGTTCATATTCAAAGCCTTCTAAATTATGATTCTTGGGCCAATATTAAGTGCCAAATAGTATTTGCATAATATTCCCATTTTTCTTTGGTTGGACAATTCAGTTGCATTTTTTCCTATTACAAATAATGCTGCAATAAACATAGTTCATCATAGAATATTTCCTTTTCTATTTTGGATTATTCCTTTCATTATCTTTCCTATAAAGCGAATGATTGGGCCAAATTTACATTGTCAATTTACTCTCCAAAAGAGATATATTAATTATACTGCCACCACTAAAATTATACCAGTTTCAATAAATTTTTGAAAACACTAAAATCATTTTGTTTTTACTTAACTAGTAGATATGAAAATAATATCTCATTTAAATTTTCAATTTATTTATGAACAAGATCGAATATTAGCATAATTCTACCAGTGTACTAATGCATAAGAATAACTTTCCAAATATTCTGGTGAACCATGCTTTTGTTTATATTACTAATTGATCTGAAGTTATGTTTTTTCGTTGTAAAATAACTACCTCAAATTAACATTTTTATTTATTTATTGTTTTCAGTTTTGGCCTCTAGAATGTATCTTCCTACATGAGCAGGGACCTTTTCTTTTCTTTTCCCACTACTTTATTTCCAATGCAAGCACCAATACCTGGCACCATAGTAGAGACAATAAATATTTGTTGAAGAAATAATGAAAGAACAGTCCAAGACAGGTATCTTAGGGCATAATTTCATCTGCCAATTTCCATGAAAACCCCAGGTTGGTTTGAAGTAATGCTTCTGAAAAACTTCATTACTGAGCCGGGCGTGGTGGCGCACGCTTGTAATCCCAGCATTCGGGAGGCTGAGACCGGAGGATCCGGGTTCGCGGCCAGCTTCAGCTACCTAGTGAGGCACTCCTCAACTTAGTGAGACCTGGTTTCAAAATAATGAATAAAAACTAGGGCTGGGGGTGTAGCTCGGAGGTAGAATGCCCCTGAGTTCAATCCCCAGTACCGCAAAACAAACAAACAAACAAACAAAAACTTCATTATTCTTAGTGATCCTTTTAGACACTAAGTGAAATGAAATCAATATGGACATATCTTGTTTAATATCATTTATTTTAATATCAGTCTATATTGATTCTGCCTCAAAAATATAGGTAGCAAGGACATACTGTGTCCTTTGCCCAAACATCTAGGGCAATATCATAGACATAGTGGAAAATAAAAAATAATTAACTTATTATAACAGTCCTGAAAATCTGACCATTATGAAGACAGAATGGTATTTCTGGAAAGCTCTACATGATTTTATTTTAATATCAGTTTGAATAACAACTTAAATAGAATTAAGGCTAACTTCAACAGAATTTTCTTTATGTATATATTTAAGCAGTCATTTTCCTTTACCAAACAAACACATGTTCATTATACTGGAAAGGATAAATAGCAACAAGAAATAAACAGTAAGAATATATCAACACAGACAAGCACAGTGGTGCATGCCTATAATCCCAGTGATTTTGGTGGCTGAAGCAGAAGGATAAAAAGTTCTGGGCAACTGTGAGACCTTATTTCAAACAGAAAAAAAGGGCTGAGGGTATGGCTTAGTGGTATACTGCCCTGGGTTCAATTCCCAGTGGCAAACAAACAAACAAAATAATGTATTACTATATTACTTATCCCAAAGAATAAAACAATTTCAACAACTGATGGAAGATTATCCAAATAAGCCTATTCTGCTATTCATAACATTTAACCATATATGTATATTTATATATACAAATATACAATACATATATATACAGATACATAAAAATACGCAGAGATACATACATATATACACAAGTCAGTAATGAATATATTCATTTATTCATTCTCATAAATTCAAAATCTACATCAAATATATGATATTTAAGCACTATGTGTATATATTTTTGTGTGTCACCTACTTATAGATCAAAGGTTATATTACTTATTACCACTTGTATAGGATTTCACAAGTCTCACATTTTTTTCAAATTTGTTTTGTTCCTCAAACAACCCATTTCAGTGTATAGAATTAAGGTCTCTCTTGTTATCTATTATCCTGATGCAAGCTCAGATTATCAGGAAACTAGTTCCAAACTATTTAGCAAGTGAGGTGCAAAGGTAGATTTGCAGAATTCAGGCTTCTTGATCCATGAAAAGCTGTTGTGCTTTTCAATAATCAGGGGGTAAGAATTCCATTGCTTCCCTTCTATTTTTAACTCATTAAAGGTACAGAACTAAAAAAATACTTATTATTTTAAACCTTCTACATTTACTTCCCTTTTTCTTAAGGGTTTTAACAATTTTATGTACAAGTCAATTTTAGAACTAGATGGGATATAAGGTATTGACAGTCATCTGTCTTCTCTTCTATTCCAAGGAGGGACCTAGATCAGGCATTCTTCATCTTGAAAGAACAAGTGCTAATAAATGAAAGGTGTGTGTGTGTGTGTGTGTGTGTGTGTGTGTGTGTGTGTGTTCACGAGAGAGAGAGAGAGAGAGAGAGAGAGAGAGAGAGAGAGAGAGAGAGAGAAATATCAGGCTCTGCATAAAATTTGAAGGGTATGTAAACTACATAAGTACTTTCTGATGACTGAAGTCATAGAATTAAAAAAGTTATTGAATGAGATTTTTACATAATGATACATAATGAGGCACTGTCCTTTTTTTAATGTGTAGTACTTAATCTCTCTACCAAGGCCAGAAAGCTGTATGGCTTTCCGGCAGGTAGACTCTAAAGAGTTAAGCACAATATTCCACCAATTTGTGTTGTCATTTCTTAACCATTTGGTAGTTTTCCTGGTGTATTTGCCAAAGGAATTCTTTGAACAACTCAGCCATTCCCAAAGATATGGTATCAATGTAGAGCAGGAATGGGGGCTCACTTTTCAAGTACACTCAGTTATCTTGCCAGCCTGTCCCATTGGCTTAAATAACTGGAAGTCAGTTTTCAAGGAAGGTTCACTGATGTTATTCTCAAAATTGAGCACCCCAGAATACCAAACAGAGCATAAAAGAGTAAAAACTGGATCTAAGTAAGCAGAGGATAACATTGCAGAGGTACACATATTTAATATTGGTTTTTAGAGCTCTTATTTATCAAGGATAGTACTGCTCTGTCATCTTCCTAATGCCCACATTTTCATTTTGTGCTAACTTAATTCAATGTTTTCCCAGGCTTAGTCTTATTTTATAAATTGCTATTTTCTGTAATCTCTGTTGAATTGAATAGTAATGCCCTAGAAACATCCTGCACCTCCAAATTATTTATCCCTGGAGTTGTTTCCCAAAATCAGAGAGACTCTGATAACTCTGCTTCTGAGTACTTAACAGTGAAGCTATTATTTGGGGTCAGAAATGCCATGCAAATTGATTGTCTTATTTGGTAAGAATAGAGAGAGCATAGTATTCCTGTTTTTCAGGCCTTTTTTCATTGCAGAATATACAGAAGACCCTGCAGCTTACCCTTCATGGGGTTATCCTACATAAAGCAGATAAAGAACCATAACCTTTTAAGAAACTAGATTTACTATAGGAGTATTGGTTTTCCAAGTGAGTTGTAGGCTTATGTTTATGCTTTTACCTCTTGACTTTTAGTTATTATGGCAATTTTCTGTCCTATATATAACAGACCTTTGAGAGTCCTTATCCTTCTTCTAAGTGATTGCAACACTCAGCAGCTCGCTGTAAATCATGTTTTGTTTTGATGAAAATGCTTGGTGGTAATAAAATATACAGTTTACCTTTGAAGTCTGATTCCACGGGAGATCCACAGATAAAAGAAGAACTTCTGAACAAATTACTACTGAGAATAAAGATTACATGGTTCCAGGTCATAACACAGAAAGCAGTGTTAGGATATAATGAAAATAATTTAGCCCTAAAGATGGAAGAGCTAGAAAGAGAATGTCTTCTGTAACAGAAGTTAAGAACAGGTTTCTAGGCTTCAAATGAATTAGAATGCCAGCATGATATCAAAACAGAGTCTAATTGTTTCAACATAATGAATAAAACTGTACATTTGAGTGTGAAATACTGTCTAGGTACCCATCTGAGATATATTGTACCCCAGATTTTGTGCAATAAAATAATTTTGGTCCCAAATTTCTGGAGCACAGGTGACTGACATAATCCATATGTAGGTCTGATTTCCTCCAAAGACTAGACAAAGTTAAATATATAGGAAACAAGCTGGGTATGATGGTGTACACCTGTAATACCCATCTGTGAGAGGCTAAGATAGAAGTATTGCAAGTTTAAGGACAGCCTCAGCAATGTAGCAAGATCTCAGCAACTTAGTGAAATCCTGTTTCAAAACAAAACAAACAAAAAAAGGACTGTGAGTGTAGGTTGTAGGTTGTAGGTAGAATGCCTGTTTGTTCAATCCCTAGTAATATACATGTGTAAATATATCATGTAATATATGACCTTATATATGTAATTATATAATGATTATATTATATATAATAATTTTTATCCCAGCAGGCATAAAAATGGAATCACATGATTGTCTTAATGTACACTTCTGGTATGAGAAGAGTTGCCAGAAAAAATATAGGGTATATGGTTAAATTTGGTTGTCTAGCACTGGGTGTGATGGCACACGCTTGTAATCCCAACATTTGGGAGGCTGAGACCGGAGGATCCGGGTTCATGGCCGGCCTCAGCTACCTAGTGAGGCACTCTGCAAATTAGTGAGACCCTGTTTCAAAATAAAGAATAAAAAATAGGTCTGGGGGTATAGCTCAAAGGTAGAATGCCTCTGAGTTCAATCTCTAATACCGAAAAAAAAATTTTTGATTGTCTGAAAAATGACAAATAATTTTAGTATTAACATCTTTCAATATATGACACATACTTTTACTGAAGAACTATTCATTGTTTATTTGAAATCCAAACTCAGTTGAGTGTTTTGTTTTTGTATTTGCTAAATCTGGATAATTATAAATGACATTGAGCTTTTATAATATTTAATCCCTACTTGCATATAATTTCTTTTTTATATACTTTAATTGGTGTATTGTAGCCTCATAAAATAATGTAGTTCCAGCCGGGCGTGGTGGCGCACGCTTGTAATCCCAGCATTCAGGAAGCTGAGACCGGAGGATCCCGGTTCGCGGCCAGCCTCAGCTACCTAGTGAGGCACTCCGCAACTTAGTGAGACTCGGTTTCAAAATAAAGAATAAAAAAATAGGGCTGGGGGTGTAGCTCGGAGGTAGAATGCCCCTGAGTTCAATCCCCAGTACCACAAAAAAAAAAAATGTAGTTCCTAGTCTAGTGACATACATGCATACAGCACAGCACATGGTGAGCTTTCCTCATGGCTCACTACCTACTCCCCACTTCCCCATAGAATATATTGAGATTGGCATTGATATTCTCACATGTGTACATAACATCAATGGAAGTGTTTCATTCATTAATTCTTTAGAAAGTAGAGTTTCTCCTCCATTGTATAAAGTCCCTCTTGCATCCCAATTACTCCCTAGCTTCTGCATATGAGAGAAAAAATATGACCCTTCACTTTCTGTGACTGGCTAATCTCATTTAGCATAATATTCTCCAAGTCCATCAATTTTCCTGCAAATTACATAATTGTATTCTTTGTTGTCTTGTGAAACACCATTGCGTGTATATCCCATAATTTTGTAATACATTCATTTGTTGATGGACACCTAGGTTGGTTCTCTAATTTGACCATTGTGAATTGTGCTGCTATAAATATGGATATTCATGTATCACTATAATATTCTGATTTTAGTCATTTTTGAAAAATATCCAGGAGTGGTATGGCTGGATTGTATGTTAGATCCATTCCCAGTTTTCTGAGGAATCTTCACACTGATCTTCCTAACAGTTTTTATATATTTTCTGAGATGTGTATATTCATGTCTTTTGATAATTTTTCTATTAGGTTGTTTGTGCTTTAATAAATATTAGTAAGAAGATTGTTCTTTCTTACATGAGATATATTTTCCCCAATTTTGACTTTGTATACAGGATTTTTTCTTAAAATTTTGCATTTTAATTTATAGAATATATTAGTTTTTCTTAAATGATGTATCATATCTTGTTTTTTTTAACATTGCTAGGGATGGAGTCCAGGGCTTGGAATATGCTAGGCAAATGCTCTACCACTGAGTAAATACCAGCCCTAGTTTGGGTTTTATCATACTTAAAAAGATTTTACCAACTCATATGTTCCTGTATTTGTGCATGCTTTTGCTACATATACTTATGTCTATATGAGAAATAATTTCTTAAAGATATCTGTATAGAAATACCCATAATATTTCAATATGTTAAGGTTCATGGAAAACATCAATTAAAATTGAAGAATCAATTAAATTTGCTGATTAATTGATTTTTAAAAGATTGGCAAGATGGCGACTGAGAGAAACAGTTCATTTCAGGTGCTGTAAGACTTGAATCAAAACTGTCATAAAAGCAGATTCTTGACAAATGGAAAAAAGCAGCAAAAACCCTGAGTACACCCAGACAGTGCCAGCAGTCCAGACATGCCATTAAACCATTCACTGGTGCTGGGACTAACTAGCACTGTGGCATCTAATGACCTCCTGCAAACCCAGAGACCAGACGTGGAGTAAGAGTCTACAGAACTCCACATCCTAATCAGGTGGCATATTCCCACATGTTCAACAGAAACCTAAATGCCTAGATGTCTGACTTGAACCTGTGTCAGTGACATCTCAGCTCACCTGCAAAAGCTGAGACTCTGTGGCCAACCCTTGTAGTGGTTGGAGAGGAGTAGAAATATAAGAGGGGCCCAGAGCACACAGGGCAGAGAGACATTACAGGGACCTTGAGGAATGCCCCATGATTAGGCTGTACACCTGCTAATTGTATAGGCAGAAAGATAGATGCATACATAGGGCCCGTTGAAAGCTTGGAGCCCTTGATACCCGCCACCTACATAGACACAGAGTGGCACAGGGACAGGCCTTGTGGAGAGCTCAGAGACTCAAGTTTGCATTGGGAGAAGCACCAGCAGAATTTGATGCCTGCACTGACAGAAAGAATCAGTTCAGGGTCCTAACCACTGCAGGCGACCCAGGAGTGAATCCACAAAATGACATCACCACTATAGGCCACTGAGCAAATAAAAATGCCTGGAACATGCTCAAAAATCTACTATAGTGAGCAGACATTGAACAGCTGAAAATATCCATGCATATCCATGAGAACAGCAGAGGGCATGTCCTCTCTGTACTGCCATCACCTCTGTAGGTCGCAGAGCAAAAATAATAGTTGGAATATGCTAAAAATCTACTATAGTGAGCAGACATTAAACAGCTGAAAAATATGCATGCAGATCCAAAAGGTCTGCAAAGGCCAAGTCAGCTTTAATTGAAGGGGTGTTTTTTTCTTTCTTATTCTGTGTTTGTTTTGTATTGCTTTGTTTTGTCTGCTTGTTTGTATAGTTAGATGGCTGGTCATTTTATTTTTTGTTTGTCTGCTCTTTTCCTCATCCCTTTTAAAAGTTTCACTCCCCTTCCTAACTAAATTCTTCTCTTCAACACTTTTTCTCTTTTCTTTTTTATCTCAGTCTTATATTAAGTACATTTCATATCACTACACCTAAATACTCTGCATGGACTATTAGAATCCCCTCACATATTCACTATCCCTAATCTCTACCATATATTGCCTTACCACACTCAAACTCTCATTCTACTTGATTATGTTTTCTACTTAACCCCATTCTTGCACCCATCACTGAAGTTTCTCTCCCTTTACCACACTTTCACCACTGAACACAACATAACCTGTCCTTGTATATACCAAATGACACCTCTAAATCCCTACTTCTGAGATTAGACCAGAGAGGTGAACCACCAGAAAGGACTGCTAGGCACCAAGGATGAACTTACCTCAGCTTATAGAAGAAATAGCTCAACACATCCCACATTGAGGTTTAAAAATGCAGAGGGCACAAGTTGTTCTGCTCATGCCTATGACCAAATCCCCATAACAGAAGTGATAAACAGGACCCTGGAATTCAATATTTGAAACCCATCAACATCACCCTTGTAGTGGGCACAAGAATCACCAGAAAAACCACAACTCAGTCCAAGATACTATTCACAGACAGAAAATAGAAATAAGAAAACAATAGACTGACAGAAAGCTATCAAAAGGAGCAAAGATACAAACTTAAGAAATAGAAAGTGATGAGGAGGAAAAATAGCAAAGAAACAAGAGTATCCACAATAACAAAACTCACCAACACAAAATTGCAGAGATTACCAGGAGAACAATTCAGATCTTTAATAGTAGGAATGATACAGGATTTCCAAAAGGAATTCAGAGACAGACTGAAAGAAATAAAGGAACAAATAAATAATCTGACAACCTGAACAAGAATCAAAAGGAAGCCTCGAAGGTAGTGAAGGATGTGAAAGATGCAATAATTGAAGTGAAGACATCAATACAAAGTATAAAGAGTAGATTAGCCAACATGGAAAATAGAATCTCACTTTTAGAAGATGGCCAATACAAACATGAATGCATAGTATATAATTTAGAAAAAAAATATTCAGCAGCATGAATTGAACATTGAAGAGATCTGGGCCAATTAAAAAAAAAAACTAACCAAAAGATATTGGGCATAGAAGAGGGATTAGAAGTTGAAACCAATGTAATCAACCATCTTTTCAAAGAAGTAATATCAGAAAATTATCCAAACATAGAAAAAGAAGTTGACACACAAGTACAGGAAACATATTTAATATAACTCCCTTTAGAAAAGATCAGAGGAAAGGTTCACCATGCCATAATGTAGAGAGGACAAGGAGAAAATTTTAAAGGTGATGAAGGTAAAAACACAAGTGACATTTAGGGGAAAACAAATTAGAATCACTCCAGAACTTCCAAACCAAGTCATGAAAGCCAGGAGTGTAGCGTTCCATGCAACTGATGTTGCATCCCACGCCACACAGGGTAGAGCAAAGCGGGCCAGCTGCTTGGTTACCAGGGCCGAGTGAGAGGGAGAGTGTCGCAGCCAGCCCCACCACCCTGGGGGATCAGGGAAGCCCCCGCAAAAAACCATCACCAAGCCAGGAGTCCAGTCAGCAGGTCAGGCAGCACCGCAGGAACTCAGCTTTATTAGAACACACAATAGAATATATGGGAAGGTCAGGTAGGGAGGTGAAGCTGGGGACGGGGAGCCAATGGGAGCAGATCTCATCACTTATAGCTGCGAGGGAGGGAGGTAGGCCTTTCCTTGACCCACCCACCAGCTTCCCTAGGGCAGAGGGGTCATATTTGACCAAGAAAGGTCAGAGCCTGTGAGTGCCGAATGCCACATGACATGACCGGTCCCTACAATTCCCCCTTCTTTGTTTTAAGCCCTCAGAAGTCCTCATAAACAGTGTTCCTGTCTTAGGTTGTCCCTATCTTTCAAGGCATCTTACCTGTCATTGGACACACTGTCACCTTTTGGACTCTGGGGAGCCAGCCCCCAGGGATCCTGCGTTAGGTTGCCCCTATCTTTCAAGGGGCCTTATGGGTGTGGGGCATAGGCTAGGCAACATCATCGTAAGGCTCATGATGCCCATATAGGTCATCAGGCTTGGCCGCAAGCTGTCGGTATTGGGCTATACAACTGATTACAGGGGCATTAGGGAGGAGGCTTTCCAGGTGCGGCCGGAGTTATTTTAGGGGCTGACCATCAGATGTGAGTGAGCACTGCTCCTGGGCAGCCATTCTCTCTGCCCTGTATTAGGGTGGCTGCCTGTAGCCTGTATACCATTATTGCACTGTTTGTCTGCCCTGTAACAATGCTTTGCTGGTCCTTCCCGACTAGTGAAGCAGTTGGTGCACGGATCTCCAATGTCTTCTTTTGGAGGAGGGCTCGGGGCTGCCTAGGATCACCAAATCCTGTTTCCATCCATGGTTTTCTGAGGTTCCCAGCAGCAGCGTCATCAGGAGGAATCGGGCCATTGGGGCAGGTCTCCTATAAGAGAGCCTAGAAGAGAGACTTCCTTGGGGGACGTGGAGCCCTCTGGGGAAGGTATAGATAGGCATTCCCCAGCCGGGGTAGGACAGTGTTTAAGATCTCTGGCTGGAACCCAGATGGGTTGGGGTTCCCCGATGGGGAAAACACAGCCAAATCCTCATCCCACACTAATGAGGGGATCAGGTCCCCTCCAGAGACCCGTCAATGGGTCCTTCCACCTGGCTTCAAGTGCCCTGTATGGCATGATCCCGGTCCAGTGGCGCTGGAGTGGTGATGACTGTGAGTCCTTTGAAAAATTTAAAATGTTAAGTGTCAGGAGCCTTTCTGAGCTGGTTTTTGCGGGGGAGAGCTCCCCCATTTTGTTTTGTAAGCTGGGGTTTTTAGGGTGCGGTTGGTTCGTTCCACAATTGCCTGTCCTTGGGGGTTATGGGGAAGGCCTGTAATATGGGTTATGTTCCATCCCTTGAGGAACTCTTGAAAGGACTGCCCAATAAAGCAAGGTCCATTATCTGTTTTTAGCTGGTCAGGCAGGCCTAGAACTGCAAAGCATTGAAGCAAATGATTGATGGCATGTTTAGACTTTTCCCCTGCATGGGCAGTTGCCCAGCAGGCATGGGAGAAGGTGTCCATCGTGACAAAGACCTATTTGAGTCTCCCAAAGGATGTGACATGGGTAACATCAGTCTGCCAAAGGTTGTTGGGGCGTAGGCCTCAGGGATTGACTCCCTGCTGTTGAAGTGGAGGGGTCAGTAAGAATGGCTGGCAGTGTTTACAGGTCCGGATAATCTTTTTGAGATCTTTAACTGGTACCTGTGGAAATCTGTGATGAAGCCCTCTCCAGTTTGCATGGGTGAGGCCATGGAAGTTTGTAGCCTCAGCCAGGGAGTAGCAGATGATGGTGCCCATAGTGGCCAACCTGTCAGCGAGGAAGTTGCCCTCTCTTAGGAAGCTCAGAAAGGATGGGTGGCCTTGCAGGTGTTGGAGGAACAAGGGGGCTGTTCTCTGTTTAAGCAGGTTTGGGCCCTGATGTAGGCATTGGTTAAGATGGGCAGGAGGTGAACAACATAAAGACTATCTGAGAACAGGTTGAAAGAGACCGGAATCTCAGACAATGCCATAATTATGGCATAGTTCTCTTTGAACTGGGCAGAACCTTGGATCTGATGAACAATTGTTTTGGTGGGTGGGGCATGACACCGGCCTGGGGCATATAAAACTATGGCTGCTTCTGCCTTGCCACCATCAGTAAACACAGTGGGACCATTGGGGTCAGGCACATTAGCAAATAATCGGGGGGGGTCCCCAGGCTAAGCGGGAGAAAGAGGATGCCCACTTGTAGGGCCCATAGTGGCAGCTCAGTTTTCCCAGGAACCCTTCTAGGGCAAGGGCTAACCTGCTGTGGTTCCTCTCAAGCCAGATGAAATCTGTCAATCAAAAGGGAACAATGACAACACAGGGATCATATCCAAAGATCCAGATGGACAAGTCTCACCTTTTAATAATGCAATCAGCTATTTGATCTGGGGCAGAGTATACTCGAGGGGCTCCCCAATGGAAAGGTGTATCCAGTGTAAGGGCTCCCCCTCCTGTGAGAGGAGAGCAGTATAGACTGGATTTCCACTGAGCACAGCAAGGTGGATGGGAAGGGTGGGGGTCAAAGCTCTTAAGAGTTGAATTATTTATAGCTCTCTGTATGTTGTTTAGAGCAGCCCATTGTTTGGCAGAGAGGGTCACCTCTGAAGAGAGTTCAAGCCCTTTGAGTAAGTTAAAGAGCAGTAGCAACTCAGATGTGGAGATGGGAATCCACGGTCGCATCCAATTGATCTCCCCAAGCAACTGCTGTAACTGTGGGAGTGTATATTTGTCCTGGATTTTTAGCTGAGGCTTAGTGGGTAAACCACATCTAAGTCTAGGGTTGTGCCCAGTATTTTGAATGGGGCCACCCTTTGAATCTTTTCTGGGGCCACTTGGAAACAGGCACTTTTAAGCAATTCAGGGCACTCCGAGTAAAACTCATTTAGTCTGGAGGGGCATGAGGCTCCCAGGATAATGTCATCTATGTAGATGAATAGGACATCGGGGCATCTGAATAAAGGGGAGAGAATTTTGGACATATACTCCTGGCAGATAGAGGGGCTGTTGGACATACCCTTGGGTAGGACTGTCCACTCAAATCGCTGGTCAGGCCCTCAGAAATTTATAATCACTAGATAGTGGTCACAAGGAATGGCAGGCACCCAAGGCATCTCTCTCTGGGGGGTGCCAAAGGGAATCATTCGTTCATTGATTTTTCTCAACACCTGCTGGATTCTACTGGTTATTAAAATAGGGATAAGGGAGATGGGTAGAGATTATAGGAAATATTATGGAATTTCTGCCAATATGGTAAAGTAGATACTTAGAAGAAAAGATATTTGATTGAATTCATACCCAAAGTTCATGGATGTAGGTGACATTAATTACATATTTACTATTTCTGTTGATCATATTTCAATGATCTGATTATGTACCTTCTCCATTAGCTTGTATTTTCAGAAGAAATCCTATATTTTATTCATTTCTATGCCAGCTATTCAATAGTGCCTGGCATATAATAACAGTTTCCACTCAGTATGTGTTTGATAAATGAATAGATTAATTCAGAAGAAAAACATCCAAAGTAAGGGATGAATTTTAATGAATTTGCCAAGCCATTACGTTTTTCTCATTTAGGATGACCTTTGGGTTGCAAAACTAAAAAGAAAATTAACACAAGAAATGTAGTGAATTGCTTTATTGAACAAACATGCATTGTGTTGAGTTGTGCTATGTGGTTTAAGACATACTAAAAAAAGTTGCTCCCTGCCTTTAATAATATTATAAATCTCATTATATAAGAATATTATATTTAAAATCAATTTTATCTAAAATAATTTGAACTGTCTATGTAGATTATTTTGCTCAAATTATTTATAATGCATAAAAACTTGGCAGCTCTATTTGGTATAAAAATAACTATGTAGAATAATTCACATGGTATTAAAATATACCTTATGGTAACCATATGTCAACTTTGTGTTTTTATGAGTCACACATATTTTTGGAGTTAAACATTCCTGGATTGATCTAATGGCACATTTCTCCCATTTTTATGTTTAATTTATTTCTCAATTTTAGGCTACATAGACTTTTTAATGTTAACAAACAAGACATTTTCACACAAAAATTTTTGCATCAATCAAAAAATAATTCAGTTTCCTTTGAATATGGACAGCATAGGGCCAGCTTTAATTTTTAAATAAAAATGGTTTAAAAAAACAACCTCTCAGCCAGGCATAGTTGTACATACCTATAATTCCAGTACTTAGGGGGCTGAGACAGGAGCATTACAGGTTTGAATCCAGTCTTAGCATATTAGCAATGCCCCCAGAAACTGGACCCTGTTTCAAAATAAAAAATAAAACTGGCTGAGGATATAGCTCAGAGATAGAATGCCTTGGGTTCAATCCCCAGAACAAAATAATCAACTTCTTGATTCATATATGATTGTATCACTTTAAATCTCACAATGATGTAAAACAATGTTGCACCAACAAAATTATAAAACAATGCAAAAATAAGGAGGCCAGACATGCATCTTACTTATTGCAAGGTAATACAAGTTGTAAATTACAAAATATAAATCAATTTCCCTTCTTATATAATCCTAGCTCTAAATATGTACAATGCAAGATACCATGTGAATGTTCAGGTAAGAGATTTTTTATTAGATCAATGGAATTAAAACTTTTAACAATGAGTTGTAATAATTCATTTTATCACAAGACATTTATAAAGTTATCAAAAAAGTATGTGATAATTCATTTAGATTTCTACCAAATGGGGCAGATTCAAACTGAAAAAACTGCAGAAGTGGGAGTTATAAAGAGCATAAGAGGATTCTTTGTAAGGAATTTAGTGAAGAATCTATTTAATACTTCCATTATAGTACCTAGTTGACTGTCGCCTGACAACAGAACTGATTTTGTGGTTGTTAGTTTGTCAGATATGGGAGCAATCTCTCATATAGCAGAAAGAAAACATATTTCTTTAGTAGAAAAAGAATTTGCTACATCAATTAAATCAGGGAAATCTGCATAGGTGAGAAAAGAAAAGGAAGAAGAAATGGTAAATTATACTCCTACAACCACAAAAGTCAAGACCACAGATGAATTTGACCAAAATAAGCACAAATTTTAACTGAGACTAAACTGTAGAGATCACACTCCCAGTTTCCCTGGCCATTTACTACCACCTTCATAATTACAATAAAAATTATATTCATATATGTAAATAGTAATTCAAATATGTATCAATAATCTGGGAAAAATACGATCCAGTCAGCTCAATCTTCAGAGAACAACAAAGAAAAAAAATTGTTAGGGGTCATATTCAATAGCAAAATATAAGATAATATAAAGACAGATTTAAATTGTTTACAAAAGGAATTGTATTGAACCTTCTTCACACAGGATCACATTTCTAATACCACAAATTCTTGTATAATTTAACTGACTTTGTCTTAGTTAATATCACTAAACTTAATATTTCATGTTTCCAGAGTACCAAAATCTTTGACTCTTGACAATTGATGAATAGTAGGACCATAATAGTACACCCTTCACACCCTAGTGAGAAGGTAGTTTCTTCCCTTGGTATGGTGGCTTTCGTAAATTATTTGTGTTGCTAGCAGTTATATCAGCTTGTTTCTTTCATCAGTGTTTGATGCTACTAAGAATTACTTCCATCCAAATGGGAAGGCATAGGGATATAGGGAAATCAACAATGTTTTTAATGCTTTTGTGTCAAAGATTCCAATATGCATTTGGGTGATGTTTGCTACTGAGATTTCACAGTCACTTTTGTGTTTTAAGATACATATTGCTCAAATCAGCTCAGTTAAGAAAGCTTTTTCTAGATGTTTACAGCTACATTGACACACACACAAAAAGTTTAGTGACAGATTCAGGCGGCGAGCCAGAGAGCATCAAGTGTTCTCAGTACTATCAGATCTTGTCAGTGTAACTGTTTCCCTTGTAAATCACACTGTTTTGCACTGTAAAGTACTTGGTAGTATTTGCTTATGGATACATTTTGAAATTATTTTTTCTTAGGTAATGCACTCACATGGATGTGTTTTTAATGCTCTACCAGTATTTCTTAACCCCTAAACTATTTGAAAGCTATTCATGTATTATTTTCACACACAAAAAAAACACATCAATTTTTCATGTGTTTCACAGAGACAAGTTGTTTCTTTGGAGATTTAATTTGTGACTCAAGCTCAAATATATAAAAATTATTTCTAGACTATTTAGAATAGTCATTGTTAAACATATGATTATTCTTTAAGCACAGTATTTTTCTGATCAGTTTAATATTAAATTATTAAGCTGGATGTGGTAGAGTATGTCTGTAATACCAGTACTTGGAAGGCTAAGATAGGAGGAACACAAGTTCAAGGCTAGCCTCAGCAACTTATTGAGACCCTGTTTCACAATACAAAATAAAATATGGCTGGGTTGTTGCTCAGATTTTAATGCTCCTGGATTCAATACTCAGTAGCACACACACACAAAAAGTCACCTTTTGATCACTATTTCAGTTAAGATAGGCAAGAATGAATTAGAAATTGAAAAGACCTGGACCCTGACCTCATAAAGTTTATGGTCTAGTTAAGACTGACATATGAGGAAGCAAATACAGAGCTGAAGATACTCTGGAACTAGGGTAGGTGTTGGATCTGCTGTAGTATTTCACATTCTGATGCTAAGTAGTCCAGGAACAATTTCATAGGGATTCATTCCTTAGAAGAATGGCTAATGGGCAGCAGCCATTATATAAAATTTCTTGTGGCAGTAAATGTAAATATGGTGAAGAAGAAAGTATCTCAGGTGAATTTCATGTGTTCAGCAAATTCCTTCAATATTTCACAATTTAAAGAAAAATACACTTGAATGTTTGAATATGATTATCTCTAAAGTCTCCTCCAATAGTGTTATCTAGTTCATAAAATCTGTCAAGTTTCAGTGTGAGAATTTCTAATGATTTGAAATGTCCAAGTGCTTTTACATAGGAGTTGAGACTGGTCAATAGTATATGGAATTAATTGAAAGAGAAAAATATGTATTTATTGGAATGGTTCACATTTTGGAAGCTTACATTTTAATGAAAAGCCAATATCCTCTTTATTAAGGAATGCATCAAGTCTCCAAAGTAGCTAAATGTAAGCCGATTTTAAATTGATATCCATTAAAAACCTAAGGTAAGTTCAAGTTCTGAAGCCTTTTTCTACAGGTACTTTTAATAGAAGAGTAAAATATTAATTCAAACTAATAGTCTCAGAGGTTCATTCCTGCTGAGATGTTTGAGAGAATCCATGAAGTACATGATTAATCTCTTCAAAGAATACTCAAGTGAATGAATACTCTGCTCTTTTATTCCTTTAGAGGTACTGCATAAAGGTTTTGCAGCCACACCAGTGGCTTTCTATCAACAGTACAATTTCATAACAGCAAATATCCTAATGTCAGCATCTTTGGCACCTTGGATAATCTGAATATTTCAGTCTCTTTTTTGTGGCTATGAACAAAATACCCAAAAGGACAACTTAGAGGTGGAAGGTTAATTCAAGCTAATAGTCTCAGAGGTTCAGTCCATAGTTGGCTAGCTCCAGGGCAGAAAACTCAGCATCAAGGCATGGCAGAGGGATGCTTCTCAATTCATGGCAGCTGAAAGCAGAGAAAGCCAGAGGGGGTCATGTATAGTCCCCAAAGACAACTATAGTGTAAAAACATTAAATAAAAATTTTCAGAAATAAACAATTCATACCCTTAAAATTGTCATTCTAAGTAGCATGATGAAATTTATGGTATATTGTTCTTTCCTCCCCAGGACAGGAATCATCAGTTGGTCCAATGTATCTACAGTGTATGCACTACCCAACTATTAGACACTTGATTGTCAGATGTTTTAGAATGCCTTTGTTTAAATAATATTTTATTTTATTTAATACTGGCTTCAAAATAGAAGACGAGTGATTCTGGCTATTTTATTAATGTATATTGCCATAATTATTTGATTTTATTATTATTATTTTTTCACTATGACGCAGTTATAAATTAAACTTCATTATACATATGCATTTATTGGGAAAATGTAGCATAAATTGGGTTCAGTACTATGTACAGTTTCAGGCATCCATTGGTAGTCTTGGAACATATCCTCCACAGGTAATAGGGAGGGGGATACTGTAAAAGTTAAATTACTAAATCCTTGACTGCTTCCTCTGCCTATATCATAAAATATAAGCAGAGTCATAGATATGCTGAATCAAGAAATGAGTAAATTTTCTGGAGACATGGAACAACTGGTAAGATTTCTAAATACTAAGTAAATTTAAACATATTCTAAGTCAATCCAAGTACCACTAAAATAGAAGATAGAATAAATAGTTGTATATATGGAAGAAAATCAACAATTTACATAGTATATACTCTAACAAAGTTACTGGAGAATATACTTCAGAAAACAAAGGAGTAAACAAAGAGGGAAATCCATGTGACACAAATATGTAAATTGTGGAATGATGAAGGAAAGTCCCAGAAATGCAGTAATAAAGCAAGCCTAGAAAATAACCAGTCCATGTCTGAAAAAATGAAAATTGATGCATCCGATAGTAATATCCTTAAGTTTAAAAAAGAGGACATAGGTAAGGTATATGATTCTTAAGAATATTTGTAGTTAAGTATTGTTTCACACATATGTTAGAGAATTTTGAGAAAGATGTTGCAATGAGTTATTAAAAGACAAAAAGATGAAAAGGAAGAGGATGAAGAAGAAAAAGAGATTAACTCTATTACAAATGAAAAATTTTAGGAGAAAGTAAAGATTATCATAGTTCAAAATATTTTCCAGCAATGAAAAACTTTTACATCATTATTGATGCAAATATTAAATATTTATTTGACAACAATAACAAAAAAAAAAACTATGATACAACCATATGGGCAAACTGACCTGGGAATGGGGGGAGTATTGTCATAATAGAAACTTAGTTTTCAATTACCATATGTGGTTTCAATGTGTAAAGTGATGAATCTTACACATGCATTTTATTTACAAATAAAACAATTAATATAAATTCAAACAGCTACAATAATTAAAGTAACTGCTTCTTAAGAGCTTGAAGGAAGAATACAAATTATTTTTAAAGAGACATTATCTGGTTATATTATCCATACAGGCCTTTCACTGCTGGGTTCAAGTGATTCATTTGCCTTAACAAAACATGTAGATGGGGCTATAGGCAGTTGCTGCCACATCTGGCTTTGTATGCTATTTTTAAATAATATACACATGCATAACTGATAAAATATAAAATAATTAGTATTTTAAATAATATTCACAATTTAAACAATATAGGGCTATACAAATAATGTAACATCTTTTGTCCTTAGATACACTCTCCAAATTTGCTTGTCCAGAATATTCCATTATATCACCAGTTTCTAGTGTAATTTGTGACTCACATTTTTAAAGCAATCTATGGGAATTTTGCTAAAAATATAGTTTACCACTTACTACTTAGAAACCTATGGAACTTACTCTGCTCTGAATGTGTCTACAGATAGTAATTCACTTCATTTTCATACCAGCACTTGAAATAGCTATGTATATTATGCAATTTAATTAGCACATAAACTCATTTGGGCAAGTAATATTACTTTCATTTTAAATATTAGGAAACAAAGGATATAAATTTAAAAATCAAATAATTGTTAACCACTTAGGGAATGATAAAAAAGTACAACCCTTGGCTTTCTGAGACTTGCTGATCTCACATAGTATGATCTCTCATATTTTCTAGGTCCATCCATTTTCCTGCAAATGACATGATTTTGTTCTTCTGCATGACTGAGTAAAGTTCCATTGTGTGTATTTTTGCTAATCACAATTTAGACTATTAATGTGTAGTGCCCAATAGAATAATCCCTATTTCTTAATAACAAAATGAAAAGCCTAAAATAAATTAAATTAAAATAAAATAAAATGTATTGCAATAATAACAGAAATTTGATTTTTATTTTGAAAGGCCCCTGTGCAAAGCAAAAGGTAAATGAAATGTTAAAAGTTGATGGCAATAAAGACCTTTGATTTATATAACATAGTTCCAAGGCTGAGGATATAGCTCAGTGGTAGAGTATCTGCCTAGCATACACACGGCCCTTACTTCAATTCATAGCACCACAAATGTAAACAAATAAATAAATCCCCTATAATCTCCACATAATAAGTACATAAATATTTTTGAAAGATTATTGACATACTTTATAGTCAGTAAAAGATTATGAACAACAATTTCAAAAGAATTGGAGTTACAAAAGGCTTCTGGGGATAATTTATATGGATGATATAAGTACTGATAATTCTAAGTTTTCCAAGGTTACCACCACTCCAGTTTCATATATTTCACTTTTATAAAAAATAAGGTTATTGAAACATTTCTATATTTGTAGAAATATTGCACCCATAATACAGAAGGCTCCCAAATTCATGTTACATTATTATTGTTCATTTGTTAAAATTAATGAGCCATTATTGATACATTATTGCTAAATAAAGTTCACATTTTACTTAAATTTTCTTAGTCATATTTCCTTAGCTTCCTCTTTCTCTGAGTTTCTCAGACCTTCCTTGGTTTTGAAGACCTTGACCGTCTTGAAGGGTACTGGTTAGTTATTTATAGAATGATCATGATGTTTTTCTCAAGATCAGACTGGGGTCATATATTTTTGAAAGAAACACTAAAAGGTGAAGGGTCATTCTCCCCACATTATATCCATCCATAGTGTGTACTACCAATGTGACTGAACATTGTTGATTCTGATTTTGATCACTTGGATGAGGCAGTGTTGTTAGTCTTCTTCATTGTAAAGTTACCTTCCCCATCTCCTTTTTATATTGTACTCTTTGCAAGTAAGTCACAATGCACAGCCAATATTTCAGGATTACCAAGTTATCCCTCACTTTCAAGAGAATGGAAAATATATAAAGCCATTTAAATTCTACAACAAAATTGTGGTACATACATGCAATGGAATTTTACTCACCCATAAAGAAGAACAAAATGATGTCATTTGCAGAAAAATGGATGAAACTAGATAAAATGAGAGATCATACTATGCAAATCAGCAACTCTCAGAAAGTCAAGGATTGTACATTTTCTTTCATATACGGAAGCGAGAAAGTGAATAGTAAATATAAGGAACTTTAGATAATTGAGGAGAAAGACCAGTAGAATAGAGGAATGGAAAGTGGGAAGAGAAGTGGAGGATTGGAGAATGCAGCAGATCAAATACTGATATAGCGAAATATGAAGGTGTTGCTACCAAATTCACTAACATGTACAGAGAGTGAGGAACAGGGTGAGATGAAGAAGGTAATATACAAAGTGTTCTGTGCATGTATGTTTGTATCACTTTGGATCTACTATGGTGTATAGTTACATCTAATAAAAGTTAAAATTTCTCTTGGTATATTTGTCTGTTTATGTTATTTTTAATTCAATAATTTATATGAGGGTTGGATTGTGAATATTTCTTGTACAGATTGGGTTATAATCCAATATTACACAATTTATTTTTTACATATTATAGCTTCAGTCAACCAAAGTCTCTTTCAATTATTTCTTGTATCCCTTTGGTATAATTCTATCATTTTGGGTTTATTATATTTATTTATCGAATCGTATTTGGAATTGAACCTAGGGTCACATACATGCTAGGAAAAAAAACTCTACCACTGAATTGGACTTCCAGTACTATTTATTTTATATTTTGAGACAGAGTCTTACTAAATTTCCCACTCTTGCCTCCAACTTGCTATTTTCCTGTCTCATTCTCAAAGATTAGAAACATATTACACCATGCCTGGGTATTTGTGAGGTTTTAAGACATTTATTTACTCTCTGGCACTAGAAGATAATCTGAATTCATCTATATTCCTTGTCTCAGACCAAGGGACTGGTATTTTTAATTATAAACCAAGTTTAGAGGACAAAGAGTTCTCATTGCTGCTGGGTTGTCATTGCTTCTAGGTCATCTGTCTTAACCAGCTCAGACTACTATAATAATTGACCTTAAACTGGGTGACTTCAACATTTATTCCTCATGATTCTGGAGATTGTAAGCCCCAAATCAGTATATCAGCAAGCTACCTTTCTGGTTTATAGAGATCTTTCTGTGTCCTCACATGGCAGAAAAGGAGGGAAGATATCTGGCCCTTCTTGCAAGAATATTAATCCCACTTCTGAGGGTTCCACACTCATGACATATTTTTCCCCATATACTCCATCTCTGAATACCATCACATTAGGATTAGACATTTTTATATATTAGTTGGTCATTTATATTACTCTTTTGAGAAATATCTATACAGATCATTTTCCCATTTTGAAACTAGATTATTTGCTTACTTGTAATTGCATCTTGTGAGTTTCTTATGCATTCTGGATATTAACCTTATTTAGATTAATAATTTGAATAAAATTCTCCTATTCTGTAGGTTATCTCTTCAATCAATTGATAGTTCCCTTTGATGTGTAGAAGCTTATTATTTGATGAAGTTCCATTTGTCTATTTGTTTTTATTGTCTGTGATTTTAGGGGGTCCCTTCCAAAAAATTATTGCCTATTCCAATGTCCTGAAGTTATTCCCCTAGTTTTCTTCTAGTACTTTCACAGTTTCAGGCTTTAAGTTTTACTTCATTCTGAGTTGATTTTTGGATAGGGTCACCTATAGGGGTCAAATTCTATCTTATAAATATATATGAAGTTTTCTTACTTGCATGTTATTCCATGCAAAGGCTACACACTCATGACCTCATTTAAACATAGTTACTTGCTAAAGCCAGAATCTGCAAATATCATCACATTAAGAGTTGGGATATCATGTAACATGGTTAACTTATACTCTGATCTTGTCTAATTTGGGTTCTATATGACTCTTGTACCTGTGTGTCCAACTCATTTTCTATAAATGGGCAGTTCTTTGATATTATTTCTCTAAAGAGATTTTTTATTCTTATTTTGAAAACTATACTCAAATAAAATTGAAAACCTAGAAGAAATTGATGGATTTCTAGACATATGCAATCTTCTTAAATTGAATCAAGAGAATATGCAAATTTTAAACCAAAAATAGCAAAGAGATTGAAACAGTGATAAAGAGCCTACCACCAAAGAAAAGCCCAGGTCCAGATAAATTTTCACCTGAATTTTACAAAACCTTTATAGAAGATTTAAATTCAACACTTATCAAACTATTCCATGAACTAGAAAGAGATATGATTCTCACAAATTCATCCTATGAAGCTAGTATCACTTTAATACCAAAAAAGAATAAAGAAAGCTCAAAAAGACAAAATTACATATCAATATCCTTGATGAACTTAGATTCAAAGCTTCTAAACAAAACACTACCAACAGACATTCAAAAACATATCAATAAAATCATACACCACAACCAAGTCAGGTTTATTCCAGGGATGCAAGGCTGATTCAATATATGAAAAATAATTCATGCAATTCATCACATAAACATAACTAAGGATAAAATCACATGATAATTTCAATAGATGCTGAAAAAGCATTTGGCAAAATCCAACACTCATTTATGCTAAAAAACACTGGAGAATCAGAACAGAACATACCTCAATATCATAAAGGCAATATATAATAGTCCCACAGCCAACATCATATTGAATGGGGAAAAACTAGTGTTCCCTTTAAAATCAGGAACAAGATTAAAAATGCCACTATTATGACTCCTTTGTAATAAAGTAATTCAGAATCTAGCCAAGTTGATTAGGTGAGAGAAGGAAATTAAAAGAATACAAATAGGAAAAGAAGAATTTCAGTTATCTCTACTTACAGATGATGTGGTCCTATACTTAGAAGATACTATGAAATGTTCAATATCTTTAGCAATTAAAGAGAAGAAAATCAAAACCACATGGAGATTTTACCAAACCCAATTAGAATTGCAATCATTAAAAACAAATAATAATAAATGCTGATGAGGATGTGGGGAATAAGTATCACTGATGCATTGTTAGTGGGATTGCAAATTAGTGTAGCCATTTTGGAGATCAGAGTGAAAGGTCTTCAGAAGAATAGGAATGAACCTAACATATGATATGATACAGCTATGCCACTCCCAGGCATCTATCAAAAGGAATTAAAGACAGGCTTGGTGGTGCACACTTGTAATCCCAGTACTTGGAAGGCTGAGATTGGAGGATCCAGGTTTGCAGCCAGCCTCAGCTACTTAGTGAGGCCCTCCACAACTTAGTGAGACCCTGTTTCAAAATAAAGAATAGAAAACAGGACTGGGGGTATAGCTCGGAGGTACAATGCCCCTGGGTTCAATCCCCAGTACCGCAAAAAAAAAAAAAAAAGAAAAAGAAAAGGGAATTGAAGGTGGGTTTGGTGGTGCATACTTGTAATCCCAGTACTTGGGAGGCTGAGACTGGAGGATCTGGGTTCACAGCCAGCCTCAGTTACTTAGGGAGGCTCTCTGCAACTTAATGAGACACTGTTTCAAAATAAAGAATTAAAAAAAAATAGGGCTGGGGGTGGAGCTTGGAGGTAAAATACCTCTGGGTTCAACCCCCAGTACAGCAAAAAAAGATTTAAAAAAAGGAATTGAAACTAGATTACCATAGTAACACATGCATATCTATGTTTATAGCATTGATAATAGTCAAATTATGGAACAAGCCTACATGTTTATCAATAGAATGAATTACAAAATTATGGGATATAAACACAATGGAATTCTGCTCAGACACAAAGGAAAAATTATGTTATTTTCAGAGAAATAGATGGAACTGGAGAATATTATGCTAAATGAGATTAGTCAGTCACAAAAAGAGAAAGTTCAGATGTTTTTCCTCATATCTGGAAGCTAGGTAGAAATTAAGATACAGGAGGTACTCTTGACAAAGGAGGAGGAACTCTAACTAAGTGACAGAGGTGTCCTCAGTGAGGGAAGTGGGTGGGAAAGGGAGACTAGATGAAGGAAACACTTCAATGGATATGATGTACATATACACATTCATTAATGCCAATCTCAATGTCATGCACTTCGAGGGTGAAGGAGCAGGGTGGGACCCAGGGGGAGGCACATCAAGTGCCTCACTGTCATCATGATGTATGATAACAATGCACAAATTTAAAAAAGAGAATATCAACATATGAATTTGGGGAAACAGAAGTCATGACCATTCAGTCTAACATATATGATGTTTCCATAGTAGAAATGTGCAAATACTTTAAAATTGATGAAAATGTAAATTATATTATTTGATTTTTAAATAGTCTGACAAAGCTAAGAGTGGTGTTGCATACCTGTAATCACAGAATTTGAAGGCCGAGACAGGAGTATCACAGGTTTGAGGCCAGTGCATAGCAACTTTGAAGACACTGTTTCAAAATGAAAAAATAAAAAGGTCTGGAGGTGCCACTCAGAGGTATTATGCATATGGGTCAATCCCCAGTATCATAACAAATAAATAAACCATACAAATATCAATTGATATACATTGTATATCTTGGAATAATTTATGGATAACTGTAGAAGTCTTTTTTTGGGGGGGGATATTCTTGCCAACAAAGTATACTTTTTTTTTTTTTTTTTTTTTTTTTTTTTTGTTGCACTAGGGATTGAACTCAGGGGCATTCTACCTCCGAGCTACACCCCCAGCCCTATTTTTTTTATTATTTATTTTGAAACCGAGTCTCACTAAGTTGCGGAGTGCCTCACTAGGTAGCTGAGGCTGGCCGCGAACCTGGATCCTCCGGTCTCAGCCTCCCGAATGCTGGGATTACAAGCGTGCGCCACCACGCCCGGCTCAAAGTATACTTTTTTATTTTTAAATTTTTATTTATTTATTTTTAAATTGCATTGTAATCATACATCTTTGTTAGGTACAAGCTGGTAAAGGCATACATGCACACATTCCTCATTTAACACTTCCCCAATTCCCACCACATTCTCTTGCCCTCCTTCCTTCTCAGATTCAGTTTAGTGACTGTTTTGATATGTTTGTGAAAGTAAATCATATGAATTAGGGTGTCCTCCCCCCATCAACTTCAGTTAAATCACCTTCTTTGCTCATCTACGGTTACTCCTTCTTCCTTTGGAGTTCTTCTTATGCCCCATTTTCTCTCTAGTATCCGCATACTAGAAAGAGCATATGATTTTTTACTTTTTGTGTCATACTAATCTCATTTGACATAATGTTTTCCAGTTCCATACATTTCCCTGCAAATGACATGATTTTGTTCTTCTTTATGGCTGAGTAAAATTACATTGTGTACATATCCCGTAGTTTTGTAATCCATTCATCTGTCAATAGACATCTTGGCCGCTTCCATAGTTTGGCCATTGTAAATTGTGCAGCTATAAACATAAATACACATGCATTGGTGTGATAGTTTGGTTTCCATTCTTTTGGGTAGATAACCAGAAGTGGTATTGCTGGATCATATGGTAGGTTAATTCCCATTTTTCTGGGGATGCTCTATACTGTTTTCTAAAGTGGTTGCACTAATCTGCAATGACACCAACAATATATTAGGGTTCCCGCTTCTCCACACCCTCTCGAGCATTGGCTGTTGTTTGTGTTTTTGATGATTACTCTTCTGATTGGGGTTAGGTGAAATCTCAAGGTAATTTTGGTTTGCATCTCTCTGATTGCTAATAATTTTGAACATTTCCTCATACATTTATTGGTCATTTGTATTTCTTCTTTTTTGATGTGTCTATTTAGATCCTTTGTCCGTTTTTTGATTGGGTTGTTTGTTTTCTTAGCTGAGTTTCTTGAGTTCTCCGTACATTCTAGATAGTAGTCCTCTATCAGAGGAGTAGCTGGCAAAATTTTTCTCCAAGTCCATGAGCTCTCTGTTGAGGTTCTTCATAGTTTCCTTTGCTGCACAGAAGCTCTTCCGTTTAATGCAATCCCATGTATTGATCTTCCTTTGAGTTGCTTGTGCTTTGGGATCTTGTTGAGAAAGATTTTACCTGTGCTGATGTGTTAAAATGTTGGCCTGTAGGGACCGCTCATGTCATGTGGCATTGGGCACTCACAGGCTCTGACCTTTCTTGGTCAAATATAACCCCTCAGCCCTAGGGAAGCTGGTGGGTGGGTCAAGGAAAGGCCTACCTTGCTCCCTCGCAGCTATAGGTGATGAGATCTGCTCCCATTGGCTCCCCGTCCCCAGCTTCACCTCCCTATCTGACCTTCCCATATATTCTATTGTGTGTTCTAATAAAGCTGAGTTCCTGCGGTGCTGCCTGACCTGCTGACTGGACTCCTGGCTTGGTGATGGTTTTTTGCGGGGGCTTCCCTGATCCCCCAGGGTGGTGGGGCTGGCTGCGACACTCTCCCTCTCACTCGGCCCTGGTAACCAAGCAGCTGGCCCGCTTTGCTCTACCCTGTGTGGCGTGGGATGCAACATCAGTTGCATGGAACGCTACACTCCTGGCTTTCATGACTTGGTTTGGAAGTTCTGGAGTGATTCTAATTTGTTTTCCCCTAAATGTCACTTGTGTTTTTACCTTCATCACCTTTAAAATTTTCTCCTTGTCCTCTCTACATTATGGCATGGTGAACCTTTTCTCTGATCTTTTCTAAAGGGAGTTATATTAAATATGTTTCCTGTACTTGTGTGTCAACTTCTTTTTCTATGTTTGGATAATTTTCTGATATTACTTCTTTGAAAAGATGGTTGATTACATTGGTTTCAACTTCTAATCCCTCTTCTATGCCCATTATCTTTTGGTTAGTTTTTTTTTTTAATTGGCCCAGATCTCTTCAATGTTCAATTCATGCTGCTGAATATTTTTTTCTAAATTATATACTATGCATTCATGTTTGTATTGGCCATCTTCTAAAAGTGAGATTCTATTTTCCATATTGGCTAATCTACTCTTTATACTTTGTATTGATGTCTTCACTTCAATTATTGCATCTTTCACATCCTTCACTACCTTCGAGACTTCCTTTTGATTCTTGTTCAGGTTGTCAGATTATTTATTTGTTCCTTTATTTCTTTCAGTCTGTCTCTGAATTCCTTTTGGAAATCCTGTATCATTCCTACTATTAAAGATCTGAATTGTTCTCCTGGTAATCTCTGCAATTTTGTGTTGGTGAGTTTTGTTATTGTGGATACTCTTGTTTCTTTGCTATTTTTCCTCCTCATCACTTTCTATTTTTTTTTGTATCTAATGCCATTAGTGAGAGAACTTTAATATTAAAATGGTAAGCATTAATTGTTGCTATCACTATGACAGGTTGATAGGGTGAGCTAAAAAAATTGGGAACCTAGATAGTTAAAATACATATGTTGTATTTTAATTATTTGGAAATTTATATGCTAAAAATTCTGTTCAAACATATATGCAGCTGTACAAAGAGCTCACGGTTTACTTCTACTGCCACTGTTTCAGAAGTATTTTTTTCTTCACTGTTTGTTCTACCAGTCTACATTCAAAACTTACATAGGATTTCATCTCAACAATTCTTTTCAGGAGTCTTCTGTGATTTATACTGGCCTACTCTATTTTTTATTTTTATTTATTTTTTATTGTAGTAATTCGTGCAATATAGCATACATCTTTGTTAAGTACAAGTTGTTAACAACATATTTGCACACAATTCTCATTTGACCCCTTCCCCAATTACCACCCCATTCCCTCCCCCTCCCTCCCCCTCAGGTTCACTTCAGTGAGTGACCTTGATATGATTGTGTAAGTACATCTTGTGCTTTAGGGTGTACCTCTGCCCCATGCGCCACTACAATTAAATCAACTACTTTGCTTATCGAGGATCTCTCCTTTTCATCTGGAGACCCTCCTATGCCCCATCTTCTCCCTAGCATCCACATATTAGGGAGAACATATGCTTCTTAATTCTTTGTGACTGACTAATCTCACTTAACATAATGTTTTCCAGTTGCATCCATTTCCCTGCAAAGAACATGATTTTGTTCTTCTTTATGGCTGAGTAAAATTCCATTGTGTACATAACCCATAGTTTTTCAATCCATTAATCTGTGGTTGGACATCTTGGCTGCTTCCATAGTGCTTCCACTATTGTGAACTGAGCTGCTATAAACATAGATACACAGGCACCATTCTGATAATTTGGTTTCCATACTTTTGGGTATATACCCAGTAGTGGTACTGCTGGGCATATGGTAGATTCACTCCCATTCATCTGAGGATCCTCCATACTGTTTTCCACAGTGGTTGCACAAGTTTGCACTCCCACCAACAATGTATTAGGGTTCCCACTTCTCCACACCCTCACCAGCAGGTGTTGTTGTTCGTGTTTTTTATGATTGCCATTCTGATTGGAGTTAGGTGAAATCTCAGGGTAGTTTTGATCTGCATCTCCCTGATTGCCAATGATGTG
>PVLC010018351.1:0-32119 GCA_004027655.1 Graphiurus murinus | reverse complement strand
TTTTCCTTTTTTTTTTTTTTTTTTTTTTTTTTTTTTTTTTTTTTGCAGTACTGGGGATTGAACTCAGGGGCATTCTACCTCTGAGCTATACCCCCAGCCCTATTTTTTATTCTTTATTTTGAAACAGGGTCTCACTAAGTTGCAGAGTGCCTCACTAAGTAGCTGAGGCTGGCCAAGAACCCGGATGCTCCGGTCTCAGCCTCCCAAATGCTGGGATTACAAGTGTGCACCACCATGCCCAGCTGAGACCCTGTTTCAAAATAAAGATTAAAAAATGGAGATGGGGAAGTAGTTCAGAGGTAGAATGCCCCTGAGCTCAATCCCCAATACCGGAAAAAAAAATCAATATAAACATTTTTAATTTAGTGAGTCTCCATTTGTGTTCCCAGTCTTATAATGACAGGAATCAGGAGTAATACTGGGATTCACCCAGAAGAGACTACACAGTGATATGCCCCCATGTAACCTTGTAATAGATTCTTCAATGCACCAAATAAGGAAAAGATGAAGGAAAAAAAAAAAAAAGGATTTGTTAAAGTTACACCAGGAGATTTTTGATCTACGTATCGTATCGGGGAGCCTATTTCTATTAATGTGGCAGAAACAGCTAAGACATTTGTAGATAGGTTTCAATCCTTGGTGCCTACCTGGCCCTCGTTTACCTCCTTGTTGGGAGGAGTTGTTGGATTAGCAGCAATAGTCATTCTAGGCTTATGCATTCTATCACTCGTTGTACACCTTGTGATCAATGCCTTTGTTAATATACGAGCAGATTTACATGGAATAAAACTGCAAGCACTGCCTTGCACAGGGCCTGGTAGTCAATGGCGGGTTCGATTTTCTCAGGGCAATATCAACCTAAGACAGGGCTCATTGAATGACTCATCGAGACCCCATGACGGGTAAGATTAAGCACCTGGTAGGAAATGACCTAAGACAGGCATTTATGGTTTACTTAAAAAAAAAAAAAAAAGATCATTAAAATGATAATGACTAAGAGGAACAAAGGACTTACAAAACTGCCCAGGAATACTATGTCCAAAGAAGCATAAAGGCTTTTGAATCAATTAAAACAATGCTCAAATGCTCTCCCCAAAGTATCATGTATTCAGTAACTTCTCCAATGAAAGAGCAGTTTTATTTCCATCCACAATGGGACATTTAAAATATATAAGACAATTCATCAAAATCACAAAACACTTTTTGTGGGGAAAGATCCCCAGAGAGAAGGCAGTAGCCTCGCCCGATGGGAAGGAAAAAAAGGCATCAAAGATGGCGCAGAAGGGAAATGATGAGGGTGGAGGCCTAAGATGTTTACCAGAGACCAGGATTGGACAAGGGATGTCTCCTCAGCGTGATCAAGACATTGATAGGTCCCTGGTAGTGTGACCAGCATATGATCAGCTTTTGGACTGGGCCAAAGAGGCATGACCAAGATGACATTTACTCTGATTGGCCCTGCAAGGAGACACTCCTCTCGCTCTGCTCTATATAACTCTTTGCCCCTCGTGTAATAAACGGATGAGTCCTCTGATGCTCAGTCCCCGCCGTGTGTTCATTGCGGTGCGACCTTCCTTTTCCGCGGGGAACCCCTTTTCCGGATAGACTCTCCAGGGAGATTGGGGTAGGGCCCCCCTTCGTCCAGAGGACCCCACAACTTTTTTACATGAGAATTTTTTTTCTTTTTCTTTTTTTGTGGTATTGGGCATTGAGTCAAGGGGCATTCTACCTCTGAGTTATACACCAGCCCTATTTTACTTTTATTTATTTATTTATTCATTTTTTGTGGTACTGGGGATTGAACCCAGGGACATTCCACCTCTGAGCTACACCTCCAGTCCTATTTTTTATTCTTTATTTTGAAACAGGGTCTCACTAAGTTGGGGAGTGCCTCACTAGGTAGCTAAGGCTGGCCTCGAACTCCGATCCTCCAGTTTCAGCCTCCCAAATGCTGGGATTACAAGTATGCGCCACCACGCCCGGCACTCTATTTTATTTTTTATTTGGAAACAGGGTCTCGATAAATTTTAGAGGGCCTCCCTAAGTTGTCAAGGCCCTGAACCTGCAATCTTCTTGTCTCAGCCTCCCAAATACTAGGGGTGTTCCACCATGCTCGGCTCTTACATGGGAATTTAAAGGGTCACAATAATGAAACCAACCATGTTAGAAACCACAATAAATGGGATGAAAATTAGAAAGGTTGATAAGCACAGTTATATCAGCATGATAATTGAAGGAAATGAGAAATGAAAACTTGAGCACAAATTCCAAATTCTGGGTGAACGAAAGATGTGCAAGTTTGAGTAGTAGACAAAGGACTCACACACACTGGGCCAGACACTGTATGTTCTTATGTTATCCCTTACTAGCTAACTCTCAAAGAGATAAATTGAAACTCAGATGCATACATAGTGAATTTTGATCTCTGACACTGTAATTAGCAAACAACCATTGAACAAAACACTGTCCTTCTACTACTATGGGATTTAATTGTATTTATCAGTTTCAGCTATAATTATCCTTGTCTAGCAACTTATTATCTCAAGCTTTAAATACTCTACCAAAGCATTTTATTAATTAAATTTTGTACAGGGTTGATAGACAGATTGTGAAAAAGAAACTTTAAATAAATTTGGAAACTGCTATACTCAATAAAGTCACATATAACGTTTTCTCTTTCTTTCTTTCTTTCTTTCTCGTTTTCTCTTTTCTTTTTTTGAGGTAATGAGGTTAAGGGCTTGTTTGTGCATAAAGATACCATTTCCTCTGAAATAGAGCAGTTGGCAAAATACATAATGGGAAAACAAACAAGTAAAGGGAGTGGTACATTTTTTAAATATTACAAATCAGTAATAGCAAAGAAACTCAGAAAGGCAAATTTCACCAGTTATGATGCTTACAAACACTTTGAAGTAGGTATGTTTAGGCCTGTGCTCAAGAGAATTCTTTCTCCTGCTAATTGCAAAAATAGCAACATATGTAATAGGATTTCTTCCTTTTTCTTTTCTCCAAATGAAATGGAGGTAGAAAGTCTAGGTCTCATGAGTCCTTATGAATTAATAGAACATATGTGATCTAGAATAAAGCAGTAAATTCTTTCTTGGAAAGTTTCAATGTTATCAGCATACACAACTTTAAGAAGTTTTTTTAGGAAAGAAAACTGTAGCCAGCTATAGTGACACACACCTCTAACCCCAGCTACTCAGAAGGCTGAGCTAGGAGGATCTCAAATTTGAGTCTGATCTGGGCAATTTACCAAGGCTCTATCTCAAAATAAAATTTAAAAAGGGCTGCAAATATAGCTCAGTGGTAGAGCACTTATGTAGCGCGCGCGCGCACACACACACACACACACACACACACACACACAGATGGGCATAAATGATTTAAATTTAAACATTTTGTATGACTTTAATATTATGAGTTGCAGAAATGAAGCAAACCATTGATATGAAAGATTGAATTATGCTGTGTTCAAAGCTTTATCAAGTTTAATCACTATTTCAGAAAATCACACCAGTACTACTTGTAGTATTTAATACAGACCTGTACTAGTTTATTTGTATCCACCACATTAATAATAATTATATGTATCTTCTTTTCTATATGAAGAAGGCTGGGAATTGAACCTAGGGCATTCTACCTTGAAGCTACACCTCCAACCTTTTTTATTTTTTTATTTATTTTGAAACAGGTTGTTGCTAAGGTGCTAAAGGTCTTGTTGCTCAGGCCAGCCTTAAACCTGCCATCCTTCTGTCTGGGTCTCCCAAGTACTGGGATTACAGGCATGTACCACTCTGCCTGGAAATTATACATATTTTACTAATCTGTTATGTCTTTTAATATAATCACGACAAAGAATTTATATACTGAAATACACAGTATTGTATTTTGAACTACTTTCCTTTCTATTCTGATTATTTTATATTTAAAGAATTATATGTATAAACAGGTTATACCACTTTTAATTTTCATTTCATGTTATATCTTTTATTTTCATTTTAGGATAATAAAGGGGCCATTATAAAAATGTGTTATATAAAGAGGGAACTGGCATGCTGTGTGAGGTAGGGACATTAGAAATAAAAAGAAAGCATTTTATGACTGAAAGGGAAGAGAGGACCCTGGGTCTGATAGGGTTCAAAACCATTAAGCTAAAGCAAGCAGCAACACCTTGATTTAAACAAGGGGCCAGAGACATAGAGACAGGGAAAGGGGTTGTAGGAGCCTCTTTTACTCTGCTTCTAAGTTTCTACACTCCTCAGGAAACATACTTTCACTGTGTCTCAGCTTCTACCATTTCAGAGTTTGCACGATTCTGCATGACTACACAGCCTACTGAAAGTGATAAAAAAACACTTGGAACAAAGAGGAACGTAATCCACAGTCACTGCTACCATCCCTCCTCAGGAGCCTCTGACTGTCAGCTGCCACAGTGGTGAGGTCACCTTCACTCTCGACCATGGCATGGAACTATGCATTATATATATCACCCTTCACTTGGTAACAGAATATTTCAAAAACACTTACCTCAGTAGTAGTTCCAATATCAGCAGATGGACTGCATGTGCTCGTATCTGGGGGAGCTGTGCCGACGCTGCTTCGGACTGGAGAGCTCGGGACAGGCCCTGCCACCGACTCAGGGAAGGCTGAAAGTGAGCTGAGATGGCCTCTCTTCTGAATTTTATTCCAGACCTTTTTCATAGTATCAGTCAGTTCATAGAAGAGCTGGACCTGAGCACGAGAGAGAAACAAATAAATTGGGTTTTCAACTTCTAGTCACAACCCACCAAAATACTAAATATGAGAAAATTAATGAGACTGAGGAAACACTACAAAGCAAATACCTAGCAATGTACACTGTTCATGATATACATGCATACTTGCTATTTGCCACATATGCACAGTGATATTTTATAATCAACCTTCCCTTTCTATGGAATAAAACCGTGGTATTTTAATAATACAAACATAGTATACAATGGAAATGCAGATTTATTTTAAGACATGGATAATAGAACAAATATAAATGTCTCAAACGGAGAATGGGATCAAAATTAGAAAACAAATATATATTGAAGTAAATGTAATTATTTTGTGAAATATAAAATGACTATCATCCTTATTTATGAGTAATTCCTATACCTAAATTTTCTTTATTTTCCTGATATAAATCTGAAGCTATGTTTGTTTCTTGCTCAACAAAATTAATTAAAAAGGAGTAACATCAAATAGAAAAAAGAAAATGTTATATATGAGATGTTTCTATGGATAAAGAACTCAACTAACCCACTGCTCCCCTAGAGTATGATATTCCAAATATTCAGAGAAAAAAACCGGTTTAAGTTGCACATTGTTTGACTGAGTCCTAAGACATTTACCCAAGATTTCATAAATAAGCATTAATCATAGAATTTGTATGACAACATAGCGTTATATACTGTATAAAATAAGCCCGGGGAAAAAACGCAAACACAATATATAAGCAAATCCACAGCTGGATACCATATTCTGCTTGCCATTAAAAAAAAAAAAGTGAAATTCTCATATTTATAAGAAGTTTCAGCCCCAGGACACATCCAGATGACAAAGTTGGCTTCTTATGTGGGCAGAACGGATGCATAAAAACACTGTTGTCAATCCTTATTTGACATAAAACAGTATGTGGGTATATAGTTTTCTCCTGCTTTTTATGTAATGAAGTCTCAAATCTCAGGTTATAGCTTTTTTTTTTCTCTAAAATAATCTAATGGCTAGATATCTTAAAAAAAAGACAGGGAGATTTTAGTTCAGTTTTTTTTTCTCCTTTATAACAGTGAGTTTCTCTTTTTCTCAAAACAGAAACAATTCTGTTGCAAACCAAAAATTTTTTGAAAGTTATTTTCCTTTTTCTTAAATAAAATAGCTAACTAACAAGGAGAGTATAAAACAAAGGAAACAAATTGTACATACTTCTTTTGCGGTACTGGGTACTGAACTCAGGGGCATTCTATCTGTGAACTACACACCCAGCCCTATTTTATTTTATGTTTTAATTTGAAACCAGGTCTCACTAAGATGCTGAGGGACTTGCTAAATTGCTGAGGCTGGCCTTGAACCTGTGATCTTCCTATGTCAGCATCCCAAGTACTAGGATTATAGGTGTTTGCCACTAGACAAGGCAAATTATACACAGTTCTAAGGGCAGAAGGTTTATTTACTTAAAAGAAATGGTGCTGTATTTATTGTCACCATTTTTAATTCCTTTAACTGTTACCATTAAAGAATTTGTGTATAAATGTACAAGCATGGTGGTGCAACCTGTAACTCCAGTATTTGGGAGGGTGAAACAGGAGAAATGAAAGTTTGAGACCAATTTCAGCAACATAGCAAGAACCTCCTGAAAAACAAAAAACTAAAAAGGGCTGGAGATGTAGCTCTGAGGTAGAATGTCCCTGTATCAATCCCCAGTAACAATAAATAAATAAATAAATAAATAAATAAATAAATAAATAAATAAATAAATAAATAAATAAATTTGTTCACAAGTATGTTATGCTTAAAGGACCAAGAAAATGATGATGTAAACCTTAAACACATTTTTATTTTTTATTAAAAAATTGAACTAATTAAGTTCAACTAATAAGATTGATTAAACTAATAAGATTGATTAAAAAAAAAAAAAGACCAGACCCCCCCCCCCAAAAAAGATAAGGCAAATATTTTAAGCATAAGCATTCAACGTACACTCTTTAGGTTATACTGAAACACTCTGCCAATTAAAGCCACGTGAACTACCACTTTACACCTACTAAAATGTCTAAAATTAAAAGGCCTAACCAAGCCGGGCGTGGTGGCGCACGCTTGTAATCCCAGCATTCGGGAGGCTGAGACCGGAGGATCCGGGTTCGAGACCAGCCTCAGCTACCGAGTGAGGCACTCCGCAACTTAGTGAGACTCGGTTTCAAAATAAAGAATAAAAAATAGGGCTGGGGGTGTAGCTCGGAGGTAGAATGCCCCTGAGTTCAATCCCCAGTACCGAAAAAAAAAATAAAATAAAAAAAAAAAATAAATAAAAGGCCTAACCATTCCAAGTATTCATGAGGATCTAGAGTACCTGAAACATTCATTATTTTCTTCTTATTATCCTATTGTTTTTTTTTAATCTGTTTTAATCAATCAGTGGGTTTTTGTTTCTGTGTGTGTGTGTGTGTGTGTGTTTTGTTTGTTTGTTTGGGTTTTTTTTTTTTTTTTTGGTGGTACCAGGGATAGAACCCAGGGGCATTCTACCTCTGAGCTACACCCCCAGCCCTATTTTTTACTCTTTATTTTGAAACAGGGTCTCACTAAGTTGCCGAGGGCCTCACTAAGTAGGTGAGGCTGGAAGCGAACCTGTGATCCTCCTGTCTTGGCCTCCCAAGTACTGGGGTTACAAGTGTGCGCCACCATGCTAGGCCCTTTTTTCTTTTTTTTCTTTCTTTCTTTTTTTTGGGGGGTGGCACTGGGAATGAACCCAGAGGCATTATACCTCTAAACTAGACCAACAGCATTTTTTTTAAATGTTCTTTTTTTGTTTTGAGACATGGGATTAGGTTGCTGAGACTGGTCTTGAACCTATTAGTCTCCCAAGTACTCAGATTACAGGCATGTGCCACTGCCATGACGTCTAGCTTTTGTTTCTCTTGCCACTTTTTCCATCCTTTCTTCTCCCTCTAATAGCCAAATTCCCTTGTTCTCTCTCTTTCTTCATTTTGTTCCTTTAACCTATTAATTTATGTGTATACAATCAGTGTGGAGATGCCTCAGAATATTGGGAATAGATCCAGCATATGATCTAGCTATACCACTCCTGGATATCCTTGCAAAGGGACTGAAATCAGAGTATTACAGTAATATGTGCATATCCATGTTAACAACAGTATAATTCAAAGTAGCCAAATTATAGGACCAACCTAGGTGTCCATCAACAGATAAATGGATTATAAAATTATGGGATATACTCATGATTGGATTTCTACTCAGCAATAAAGAGGAACAAAATTATGTCATTTACAGGAAATGGATGGACCTGGAGAACATTATGCTAAGTGAGATTAGCCAGTCATAGAAGGTGAAGGGTCATATATTTTCTCTCATACCTGGAAGCTAGGGAGTAATTGGGATACCAGAGAGACTTCAGATAATAGAGGAGAAACCCCAGTGAAGCCAGGGAGGTGGTCTAGGTGAAAAGGAAGGAGAAGAAGGAGGACCAGTGAAGGAATCAATTCCACTGCCATATGTACATACGTGAGAATACCAATGCCAATCTCAATATCATGTATGAGGAAGAGGGAAGGAAGAGGTAAGCCCATCAAGTGCTGAGTACATGTATGTCAACATAACCATGAACTACATTATGATGTGACATTATAACGCACCAATAAAAGTATAAAAATAAATAATCCCCTGAATAACTAAAACCATCTTCAATAAAAAGAAAGGAGATTTTATACTACCTGGCTATAAAGTATATTACAAAGCTGTAGTAATCAAAATAGGATGATGTAGGTATAAAAACAAAGACATATACCACGAACAGAATGGAGAGCCTAGAAGAAAACCTACAACCTGCTCATTTTAGAGAAAGGTATTAAGAATATGCAATAGAAAATGAATCTTTTCAATAAATGCTGCTGGGAAAATTGAATGTCCACATGCAGGAGAAGAAAATCAGTCCCTTGTCTTTCAGCATATACAAAAATAAACTCAAAATGGCTAAAAGACTTAAATATAAGAGCTTAAGTTTAAAATTACTAGTCCAAAACATAGAGGAAACATTTCAAGACACTGGAATGGGTAATGGTTTTTTGGACAATACCATAAAAACACAGGAAACTAAATCAAAAGTAGGCAAATGGGATTGCATCAAACTAAGCAAAGGCAACGATTGCTAGAGTGAAGAGACAACCTGCAAAGGGGGAAGTATTTACAAACCATGCATCTGACAAGGGGTTCATATCTAGAACATATAAGGAATTCATAAAATTCAACAGCAAAAAAAAGGTGATCAAATAAATAATGATTTAGGCAATAAACCTAAATAAATATTTCTCAAAAGGAGACACACAAATGGCTGCCATATATATGAAAAAAAAGTTCAACATCACTAACCATCACGGAAATGAAAATCAAAACCACATCTCTCTAGTAAAAATGACTATTACCAAAAAGACCAAAAATAAGTGCTGATAATAATGAAGAAAAAAGGGAGCCCTGGCACACTGCTGATGGGAATGTGAATAAGCATAACCATTATGCAGAACAGTATGAATCCCCTCCAAAAAAAAAAAAAAAAAAAAAAAAAAAAGACTATCATATGATCCAGGAATCAGATTACTGGGTATATTTCCAAAGAAAATGAAATTAATATGTTGAAGAGACATCAACCATGGGAAGCACGCCCATGTTTATTGCAATATTATTCACAATAACTAGGAAATAGAAACAAGTATCCACTAATGGATGAATAGGTAAAGGAAATGTGGTACATGGACACAACACAATATTATTCACTCATACAAAATGAAATCTAGCTGGATGTGGTGGCACACGCTTGTAATCCTAGCACTTGGGAGGCTGAGACTGGAGGATCTGGGTTCGTAGCCAATATCAGCTACTTAGTGAGGCCCTCTGCAACTTAGTGAGACCCTGTTTCAAAATAAAGAATAAAAAATAGGGACTTTTAAAAATATAACTTTGAACTTATTCAACATTAGCAGTCTATTTGGAACATACAATGCAATCTACTTGAGGTTAAAGAAACAACTGTTGAATTATATGTAACTCCAGTACTTGGGAGGCTGAGATAAGAGAATTGCATATTCAAGGCCACACTCAGCAACTTAATGAGGCCCTCAGGAACTTAGTGACACCCTATTTTAAAATTAAATAAAATAAAATAGGGCTGGGTTCATAGCCCAGAAGTAGAATGCCTCTTCAATCCCTAGTACTACAAAAAATATGTATATGTATAATTACATATATATGTACACATACAAATGTAACTAATAACTTATATAAACTCAGGTGACCTAATGAATATTAAATTGTAAAACTATACAGCACAACATGATTTGCTGGGATTACCGATGCCTTCTAAAGTTGTAAACAGTGCCATTCTTTTCTTTTTAAAAATACTGCAAGATGAGGAGAGGTTCTGAGTGAGAATCTGGATGAAAATTATACTTGATCAGTTCAACAGACCCTTCCACCCTGACAATAAAATAGTTCTTCAGTGTTTAAACACATTACATCTGCAACTGATTTCATTCCATCAGCCAAAAGCAGCCATTATTACATTTTCAGAAGAGTTCAAATTACAAAACTTGAGAGAGCTTCAAAGCAATTCTTAATCTAACCACTCTGATCCTGATGGTGTAGTTTAAGAAAAAATCAGGGCACTTAATAGAAGAGAAAACCTTCAATAAAACTAATGACAATTGTTTTTCAACCATATCACTCTAGCTTTCCTCTTATAAATTAAAATTACCAACCTGGGGACTAGAGCATTTTATCTCTAGGGACTCTAGGTCAACGTGGAGACAGACAACAAATGAATGTCTTGCATCAGGTCCTGTGGTGAGTAGTTTTTGAGATGTGACAGCTAGAGTAGAGGTACAACCCATAGGTTCCACTAGGCAAAGTGTCACTTGTTTTCCAAGAAGAGTATATATGCTGAAATGGTGCAAGCTGATGGTCCATGGGAAAGCATCACCTGATAAAGAGACATAGGGAGGAGGAAGACACACAAACAAAAAGGCAGTTAAGTGTCACTGAGAGTAAATGGTCTACTATTTACATTTGAAATATAAAACATTAAACACTGCAACAGAAAAAGCAAGTGCAGTGTCCCAGAAACAAAGGTGCTAAAAAATTTACATGCTTTAAGTAAGTTACTTTTTTATAAATGTTTAGGTTTACTTATTATGACATTTCTATATCAATAATCATGTAATTGTAAATAATGCATGAGTAGAAATTAAAGAGATAAAAGTATAAATAGAAGTCCTAGCTCCCCTTGCCTGAGCAGATTATATTGTGTAACTCTCAGAAATATAGGTACCATATTGTAGAGACCACAGAAAATGGATTAAATTAGAAAAATGCAATAATTTTTGTACAGACTGAAGATGATCATAGATTTGGATGTGAAATAAATAGGAAAACAATAAACAATCTACTATGGTCTGTTAGACAAGCTGAATGAGAATTGTGTGAGCTGCTTACTTAAATAGAACTGTCTGGGTTCTACTTCAGACCTACTTAACCAATATCTCTGCTGGTAAGACTCAAGTTGCATTTCGATACATTCTCTGGATGATTCTTATATAAAAAATGAGTTACTTTAAGCCAGGTGTGGTGGTGCACACTTGTAATATCAGTACTTGGGAGGCTGAGACAGGAGGATCACAGGTTCAAGGCCAGCCTTAGCTAGTTAGTGAGGCCCTCTACAACTTACTGAGATCATTTCAAAATAAAGAATAAAAAATAGGGCTAGGGGAAGAATGTCCCTGGGTTCAATCCCCAGTACTGCAAAATAAATAAATAAATAAAGTGGTTTTTTTTTTTGCGGTACTGGGGATTGAACTCAGGGGCATTCTACCTCCGAGCTACACCCCTAGCCCTATTTTTTATTCTTTATTTTGAAACCGAGTCTCACTAAGTTTCGGAGTGCCTCACTCGGTAGCTGAGGCTGGCTGCGAACCCGGATCCTCCGGTCTCAGCCTCCCGAATGCTGGGATTACAACCGTGCGCCACCACGCTCGGCAGAAAGTTACTTTAAAAAAAATATAATTTGTAAAAAATTAGCACTCCTAAATTTCAGAACTAAAAGCAAAATCTTTCCTTATTTTATATTTTATCTTTTACTTTTTGTCTCAGATAATTCATTAATATAAATTACTGAAATAAAAAATTATTTTTATTATGGCAATAGGTAAAATGCTCTGTGAAATAATTTTCAAGTCTAATTCAGTATAAAATATTTATAGACATTAACTATTGTGTCATCAATATGTGCTCATTATTTGATTTTTTAATGTGCTTTTATTGGTGCATTATAGTCTCACATCATAATGTAAATCATGTTGACAATGACATACATGCACACAGCACTTGATGCTTCACCCGCCTCTTCATCTCCCCCCTTCCCAATACAGAGTACTGAGAATGACATTGGTATTTTAACATACATACACACAGTTGATGGTAGTAGTTCCATTAATGAACCTCAGTCTTCCCCCTCCCTTTCCCTTAGACAACTTCCCTGGTTCTACTGAGGTTTCTCTTCCATTATCTGGCTTTACAATTTACTAGCCCTTGTCAATATAGATAAGATAGTATAGACTTTTATTTAAATAATTCTATTATTTTTAAAAATATTGAAAACATTTATTTCCTAATTAGAGGTACTCAGTACCCCACTACAGATAAATTAGAACATAAAATATAAAGAACAAAACATCAAAACCAGTTGTAATTCACCTCCTACCCTACTATAACCAATAAGAGGTACTATTAAAATATCATATTTCCTTCATATATTTCTCTTCTGTAGGTGATGGACATACCTAGGCAGAATTAATACCAGGAATCGCATTGTTCTCATTCTTTTTTTATTTGAAGAAAACTACTAAAATACTATAAATGTATGCCTTAGGAGTCTAAATGTGCATTGGATACTCCATAGGTTCCTCAAGGTAAATTGTCATAAATGAGAAAATTCAAAATGTACTGAGCAAATGGATTGAATAAAATTATAAAATAAGAAGCTGAAATTCAGACGGATAGTAAAATAAATCTAGCTATATACTAGTTAACTATAACTTGACTAGAAATGTAACAGAATAATAATATGTGGTCAGTACTGTGGTACATTGCCTGTTTTAAGAATTAAAATATTCTGACTCCAAGAATGAATGACAACTTTAAATCATCTGTAACTAATTTCTAAAACTAATTTTAAAACCTACAGTAAATTCCATTCTATTTACAAAATGGAACTCTGACAAATTTGTCTCAAATATTTGGAATGATTTCAGATATTTATTTATTTAATACTTTCATTGGTGCACTGTAGTCTCACATTATAATGTAGTTTACAGTGAAGGTGACATTCATGCACACAGCACTTAGTGGGTTCCCCTACTCCCTGCTGCTCCCTTCCACTCCCCCTCTTCCTCATGTAGGATATTGAGATCAGCCTTTGGTATTCTTATTCATGTACATACTGTCAGTGGAAGTGATTCCTTCATTGAATCTCCCTTTCCACCTCTTCTCTTTCCCTAGACCATCTCCTCTAGACCACCTCCCTGGCTCTACTGCAGTTTCTCCTTCATTATCTGAAGTCCCTCTAGTATACCTATTACTCTCCCAGCTTCCACATATGAGAGAAAACATATGACCCTTCATTTTCCATGACTGGCTAATCTCATGTAATATAATGTTCTCCAGGTCCATCTATTTTACTGCAAATGACACAATTTTGTTAGTTGAGCAGAATTCCATTGTGTGTAAATCCCATAATTTTGTAATCCATTCATCTGCTGATAAACACCTAGGTTAGTTCATAATTTGGCTACTGTGAACTGTGCTACTATAAGCATAAATATGCATATATTACTATAATGTTCTGATTTCAGTCCCGTTGGAAAGATACCTAGGAATGGTACAGCTGGATCATATGGTAGACACATTCCCAGTTTTCTGAGGAATCTCCACATTGATCTCCAAAGTGACTATTATAATTTGCAATCCCATCAACAGAGTAGAAGAGTTTTTATTTTCCCACATCCTTGCCAAAATTTATTATTGTTTGATTTCTTGATGATTTCCATTCTAACTGGGGTTAGATGGAATCTCAGTGTAGTTTTGATTTGCCTTTCCCTGATTGCTAATAATGTTGAACACTTTTTCATGTATTTGGATATCATCTTGTGATTTTGTATTTCACTTTTTCTTCACAAAAGTAGACATTTCAGATTATAGTGAACTATATATTTTTTAAAACCTTATTTTACCTATAGAACGCTAAATGGTGATTATTTTGAATGGAAAAGCACATTTAAATTTGTTAAACTAAAATAATCTGAATGACACTGTACTAATCTCAGATATATTTTTCTGTTTGTTCTTTAAAATCAAACCAATAAATTGAAATTGGCTATATTTTTTTGGGGGGGGGGAGCTACTGAGGATTGAACCCAGGGGCATTCTACCTCTGAACTAAAGCCCCAGCCCTATTTTATTTTTCTTTTTTTGCGGTACTGGGGATTGAACTCAGGGGCATTCTACTTCCGAGCTATACACTCAGTCCTATTTTTTATTCTTTATTTTGAAACAGGGTCTCACTTAAGTTGCTGAAGGCCTCGCTAAGTTGCAGAGGCTGGCATTGAACCTGTGATCCTTCTGTTTCAGCCTCCCACGTACTATTAAATGAAAAAAAAAGTACTCTTAAAATGAATCTTAAAAAGTATTAATTCATTTCTATTTACTTAGCATGAAGATTATTTTAAAACATACTATAGAAGCTGAGATGTTAACGTGTAATGATAAAAATTCTACAATTAATTGCTATGATAAAAATTCACAAACCACATTAACGAAAGTACTAAATATATGTACACTTTCTCACACACTACCTACCTAATCTATATATAATACTGGCAGGATAATGTTCGGCATACTTTCTATCAATCTGGACTGACCTTCAAGATTAGGATTATTTTATTTATTATTCTTTTTTGAGACAGATCCTTGCTGTGCTACCCAGACCTGTTGTGCTACCCAGACCAGCCTCAAACTTCTGGGCTTAAGCAATGTTCTGTGTGTGGGATAAGGGGGTAGTGGAGACTGAACCCAGGGGCATTCTACTTTTAAGCTACACTCCCAGCCTTATTTTATTTTTTTTATTGTGAAACAGGGCCTCAAAACGTTGCTGAGAGCCTTGCTAAATTTCTGAGGCTGGCCTCCAACCTGTTGTTCTGTCTTAGCCTCCCACATAGTGAGATTACAGGTATATGTCACGTTTCCCAGCTTCAAGCAATCTTCTTGCCTCAGTCTCCCAGAGAGCTGGGACCAGAGGTGCTTGCCATTATATCCAGCTAGAGATTTTATTTTAATTTAAAAATTTGAACACTATCACTAGAGTTTTCTATTTTAGAGAAACAATTGCTGTCAGAAGTTACAAATTTTCAAACAAAATGTCTAAATATCAAGAAAATAGAAGCAAGAAGATTGAGAAACCCATTTTTGTGTGAATTTGTGACTCCTTTATGTTATCAACAGAGAAAATAATACAAAATAATTCTCAAGAAAATTATGAACAAATGCTGATACAATTCAGACCAAACCATATGAAAGAGTAAAAAGGACATAATATTTGGGGATAAAATGAGAAAAACAAACAATCAGAAAAATAATCAGTGAGACCAAGTACTGCATGTCCCAATGCCAGCGGGGGGGGGGGGGGGGGGGAGAGACAAGGAAGAGAACCCCAGAGGAACATATCAACTTGTAATTGAGTGAAATGAAAAACTAACTGTAGATTTTCTTATACTGTATCACATGTTGCTGATTTTGCTCAATTTTAATGATCAATATTGGGGTCACTGAATAGTGACTAATTATAAAGAAAATTATCATTAGCATCTTATTTATGACACTGAATCTTGTTGGGTAGAGATCAATATTCTAGAAAGAAAGGAATTCTTTCCTGTCAAAAGATTCTCTACTATACTATAGGAAAAAGTACCTATATTTGGGGATCATCTTACATACATCAATGTCTCAAGTGAGGAAAAAATGTTGATCAGTACTGGAGATACTTTTCTCAGTTTGCTTTCATAACCCTAATCATTGAATGTTTAATTTGTCATAAAAATAAAGAAAAAAAAATGCCTTCCTCTTATCCCTATATTTTTTTCCCTTATGTTCCACAAGCCAGTATGGACTCAGGCAGATTTTTATTTCAAATATGCACTTGTATAGCCAGGAACATCCTACTACTTATTGAGACTGCAAAACTGCAGAGACAGATTATTGTATCCTACCAACCAGGTGTCTGCACGTATCAAAATATCACATCTGAACCCAGTAATATGTGCAATTAGTACATGCTAACCAAGTAAAAAAGAGCCCAAATTGCTAATATTGCTTTCCAAAACTAGTTAGCACTTTCAATTTCAATTTCAATCATAAATAATGCAAAACCAGAATACTCACTGCTTTTTAAAAGAAGGGACTACAAAGTATAGTACTGTCCTGGAGAAAAAAAGGTATTAGTACTTGCCTTATAGTTTTAAAAGAAATTTGAATACTGTAACAATGCGTGACTTACTTATGATTAGTTTTTGGTATCAAAGGCTTCTACTAGTCTGTGGAATAAGATATATTCTACCAGTAATATCAGTGCCAAAGGGCATATTCTTCGTCAGCTCACAGTACTATAACAAAACATGACTGGTGGCTTAAACAAGAGACATTCATATCTAGCAACTCTGGAGGCTGACATATCCAAAGTGCTAACAAAGATGAAAGTGCAGTCCTTATCAAAATACCAATGACATTCTTCACAGAGCTAGACAAAATAGTCCTAAAATTCATATGGAAGAATAAGAGACCCAGAATAGGCAAAGTAAATTTGAGCAATAAGAACCATGCTGGAGGTAACACAACACATGATATCAAATTATACTACACAGCCGGGCGTGGTGGCGCACGCTTGTAATCCCAGCATTTGGGAGGCTGAGACCGGATGATCCGGGTTCGTGGCCAGCCTCAGCTACTAGTGAGGCACTCCGCAACTTAGTGAGACTCGGTTTCAAAATAAAGAATAAAAAAAGTAGGGCTGGGGGTATAGCTCGGAGGTAGAATGCCCCTGAGTTCAATCCCCAGTACCACAAAAAAAAAAAAAAAATTATACTACACAGCTATAATAACAAAAACAGCACGAGATTGGCATAAAAAGACACATAGGCCAATGGAATACAATAGAAGATACAGAGACAAATCTTCACACGTATAGCCAGTTGATTTTTGATAAAGAAGCCAAAAACATATGCTAGAAAAAAAAAGACAGCCTCTTCAACACATTATGCTGAAAAAACTGGGAACCCATATGTGAAAAAATGAAATTAGATCCCTATCTCTCATCCTCCACAAAAATCAACTCAAGATGTACCAAAGACCTACTAATTAGACCAGAAATTTTGCAACTGCTTGAAAAAAAATAAGACAACTTGCGAACACACAGACGCTGATAGAGACTTCTTCAATAAGACTCCTATAGCTCAGGAAATAAAACAGAGAATCAATAAATAGGGTAACCAAAAAAAATTCTCTGAGCAGGAAAGGAAACAATTAAGAGTCTGAAAAGAAAGCCTACAGAATTAGACAAAATCTTACCAACTTCACCTCTGACAGAAGATTAATATCTAGAATATATAAAGAACTTATGATCTAATTTTAAAAATTACTATGACACCACAGTGATCAAGACTGTGTGATAAAGTTATATAAAGCTCTTACCTCATACCAAATATAAGACTAACTCAAAGTAAACCATAGATAGATCTAAATGTGGAGCTGAAACTATGCTCCAATTCATAAAAGAAAAAAAAAAGCAAGTAGAGTTCATCATATTTAAAATTTTTATGCTTCAAAAGTAGGCATTATGAAATTGAGAAGTCATAGCCTGGAAGAAAGTATTAGTAAATATGTTGGGGGAAAAAAAACCTTGAATCTAGACCATACAAAGAATTCTTATAATTCAAATATAAGACACTCCCAAAATAGACAATGATTTGCATACATATTTTACTAAGAAGATATATGAATGGTTATGAAATATCTAAAAAACTCAACATCATTAATTATAATTATGCCAGTTGACGACACAATGATACTATATACCTACTAGATTGATTAAAATAACAAGTGTTTGCAAGGATATATAGAATGTAAAACCCTAACATATTAATGAAGGGAATGCAAAACAGTACAACCATTTGGAAAGCAGCCAGGCATTTTCTTGAAATATTCAACGTCCACTTACAATATGAAACAGTAATTTCATTCCAAAGACTCAATCCATAATCAATTATACCATTTGTCTATACAATACATGTATCCAAGTATACTTAACAGCAATAATCACAGTAAGCCGGGTGTGGTGGCGCACGCTTGTAATCCCAGCATTTGGGAGGCTGAGACCGGAGGATCTGGGTTCGAGGCCAGCCTCAGCTACCTAGTGAGGCCCTCCGCAACTTAGTGAGACCCGGTTTCAAAATAAAGAATACAAAATAGGGCTGGGGGTATAGCTCGGAGGTAGACTGCCCCTGAGTTAATCCCCAGTACCACAAAAAAAAAAAAAAAAAAAAAAAAAAAAAAAAAAAAAAAAAAAAAAAAAAATCACAGTAGACTGCTAATAATGCAACTGTATATCAACTACTAAACTGATAAACAAAAGGTAATATAACCATACAATGAAATGCACCTCAGCAATAAAAAAAAAAAAAGAAGGGACTACTAATATATGTTACATCACAAGAAAGTCTCAAAAATGTTACACTAAGTGAACAAAACTAGATGCAAAAGACTACATATTGCATGACTGCAGAATAATAAAATTCAAAAAAGGCAGCCAGGGGCGGTGGTGCACACGTGTAATCCTCCCCTTACTTGGGAGACTGAGACAGAGCTTGCAAGTTCGAGCCCAATATATGGTAACTTAGACCCTGTTTCGTATAACAAATAAAATAGTCCTGGAGGTGTATCTCAGAGGTAGAACCTCGTGTTCAATCCCTAGCTACACACAGACACACACACACACACACACACACACACACACACACACACACACACACACACTGCAGAAGAGGCAACTTTATATGGACAGAAAGCAAGTCAGTGGTTTCCTAGGGCTGGAGGTGGGAGCAGAGAATAATTATAAATGAATAGAAAAAGAACTTTTAGAGTGATAGAAATATGCTGAATTCATATCGTGGCTATGGTTTATATCTTTATAAAATTACTAAAAGTCACTAAAGCATACATTTATAATGTATTAATGTTATGATATGTAAAATATAGTTTAATAATGGTGTTTACTTAAAAAAAGAGAATACTAGAGAAGGAAACAGCAAAGCCCAGCCACTGATTGGTAGCAGAACTGCTATGAAGTCAACAGAAGCTGTTATCATGTCCTGCTATATACGCTATCCTTTCTCTGTCATACTCTAGCCACTGAGAACACTTCCAATGTTCTCCGACTGACACTCAGAGAGGTCATTGAACCCCGATTTCCTAAGATAACTATCCTGCTTCTTTGTAACCTTGGGAAAACTTGATTTGCAAATGGGAGAAAGCTCACATTCACTAAACAATATAAAAAGTTAATGAAGATTTTAAGCAATACTCTTTAAGATGCAAATAAATTTTAAATGTTAAGTCTATATGAAATACTCATGATAAAATAGTAAAAAAAAAAAAAAAAAATCCCAGGCCTGAAAATTTTGTCAGTCAGTACACAACTGTACATAAAAAATATAATTTTATAAAATCTGTATTGTGTATGTACATGCATCTATGTATTTATCATACAATACAGAAAAAACATGGAAACTCTTCTACACTGTTAGTGGGATTGCAAAGTAGATCAGCCACTATGGAGATCACTATGGAGATTCCTCAGAAAACTGGCAATGGACCTACAATATGATCTAGTTATACCATTCCTGGGTATCTTTCCAAAAGGGCTGAAATCAGAGAATTACAGTAATATATGTATATCCATGTTCATAGCAGCACAATTCACAATAGCCAAATTATGGAACCAACCCAGGCATTCATCAACAGATGAATGGATTACAAAATTATGGTATGTACACACAATGGAATTCTACATAACAATAAAGAACAAAATTATGTCATTTGCAAGAAAATGAAAGGAGAACATTATGTTAAGTGAGATTAGCCAATCACAGAAAGTGAAGGGTCATATGTGTTTTCTAATATTCGGAGGCTAGGAAGTAGCTGGGATACCAGAGGGGCTTCAGATAATGCGGAAGAAACTAGTGGAGTGAGGTCTAGGGGAGGTAGGGAGGGGGAGAATTAATAAAGGAAACACTTCTACTGACATTACGTACATATATGAGAACACCAACACCTACCTCAATACTCTGTATGGGGAAGGTGAAGAGTGGGGAGAGAGCAAAGAGAAAGTCCACCAAGTGCTGTGTCCATGTATGTCACTATCCCTGTGAACTACAATATGATGTGACTATAACGTACAATAAAAGTATAAAAATAAAACAAAACCTAGAAAGATTTTTTTAAAATGATACTGGTTACCAGGAAGAGTGATCTTTCTTTTCTTCTACAAATGTTTCTCACTACCCAAATTTCCTTTAATCAGAAACTGTTATCTTTGTAATCCCTTAAGCCTTTTTTTGTGTGTGTGTGTGTGATACTGGGGATTGAACTCAGAGGCATTCTACCTCTGAGCTACACCCCCAGTCCTATTTTTTTTTTTACTCTTTTTTTTTGAAACAGGGTCTCACTAAGCAGCAGAGGGCCTCACTAAGTAGCTGTGGCTGGCTGTGAACCTGGATCCTCCAGTCTCAGCATCCCAAGTACTGGGATTACAAGCATGCGCCACCATGCCTGGTCCCTTAACCCATTTTTAAGGTCTTATGGTTATGAAAAAAAGTGAGCAGCTTATGCCCTTTAAAAATTACTCAAAATGGGTCATAACCAAATGTACAATGTAGAATTATAAACACTCCTGGAAGACAAAAGGGAAAAGAACAAGATATTCTAGGTGTGATGAATTTTTAGACATGACATCAAAGGCATATAGACAAAAGAACTGATAAACTGGACCACTAAAATAAAACATATCTGTTGTGCAAAAAACACTATCAAGAGAGTGAAAAACCAAGTACCAGACTGGGAGATAATATTTGTGAAAGACCTCTGATAAAAAACTGTTACTCAAAATATAAAAACTCTTAAAACTCAGCAACAAGAATACAAACAACCCTATTTAAAAGGGGGGCAGTGGCAAAGACCTTAATAGGCTTGTTACTAAAGAAGGTATGCACGTGGCAAATAAGCACATGAAAATATGTTTCACATCATATGTCATCAGAGAAATGCAAATTAAAACAATGACATACTATTACACTCCTATCAGAAACACCAAAGTACTTAGAACACCAAATGCTAAAGCAGATGTAGAACAACAGGAACCCTCACTCATTGCTGACAGGAATGCAAAATTGTATAGCAACTTTGACAAAAGATTTGATGGTTTCTAACAAAACTAGATATATTCCTTAGCATACGATATAGCAAGTGCACACGTTGGTATTTCTCCAAAGGAGCTGGAAACATATGTTCATAAAAGAGCATGCTCATAGAAGTATATAGTAGTGTTATTCATAATTGTTGTAACTTGGAAGCAACCAAAATGTCTCTGTTAGGACACTGGATAAATAATCTGTCCTACATCCACACAAAGGAATATTAGTCAGCACTTAAAAGAAAAGTGGTATTAAGCTATGAAAAGACATTGAAGAAAATTAATCATATATTACTAAGAAAGAGAGGCCAATGGGAAAAGGCAACATTCTACATGATTACATCGGTATGATATCTAGTAAAGGTAAAGCTTTAGAACGAGTGAAATGAATCGATAGGTTCCTAGGGCTATGGAAGAGGAAGGAGCAAAGGGATGAGTAAGTGAAGCACAGAATTTTTTTTTTTTTTTTTTTTTTTTTTTTTGTGGTACCAGGGATTGAACCCAGGGGCATTCTACCCCCGAGCTACAACCCCAGTCCTATTTTTTATTCTTTATTTTGAAACAGGGTCTCACTAAGTTGCGGAGGGCCTCACTAAGTAGCTGAGGCTGGCCGTGAACCCGGATCCTCCGGTCTCAGCCTCCCAAGTACTGAGATTACAAGTGTGCGCCACCACACCCAGCTTGAAGCATAGAAATTTTTTAAGGCAGTGAAAATACTATGCCTGATACCATAATGACAGAAAAATGTTATTATATATTTCTCTAAATTTACAGAATGTACACCACCAAAAGTAAGGCCTAAATATACTATAAAATTTGGGTAATAAAGATAGTTGTAACCAATGTAGCACTTTGGTGAGGATGTTGATAGTGGAGAGGCTATGTATGTGTAGAGACAGAATATATATGGGATATCTCTGGAATTTTAATTTTTCTGTGAACCCAAGAGTACTCTAAAAGTAAACTTTAAAAAAAAGTGATGAGGAAAAATATAACAGCATATAAGATTTTCTGTGTTTATTTTTTGTTTTTAAAATAAGTGTGTGGGAGCCGGGCTTGGTGGCATACACTTACAATCCCAGTACTTGGGAGGCTGAGACTGGAGGATCCAAGTTTGCAGCCAGCCTCAGCTATTTAGTGAGGCCCTCTGCAACTTAGTGAGACCCTGTTTCAAAATAAAGAGTAAAACAAAAATAGTACTGGGGGTATAGCTCTGAGGTAGAATGCCCCTGGGTTCAATCCCTAGTGCTGGGGGGGGGGGGTGTAGGGTTAGGAACTTGCAAAATGGATTAGTAGAGAATTAAGACTATAAGGATCCCTTTTAAGCTATTAAAAGCTACAGGACCTGTAACTAACTAAATTATGGAGCTGGTTATATGTGAGCTACTAAAAGAAGAATAATGAATAATGTCTGCAGTAATTTTATTAACTACATTTGGGAGTGCAAAAGCTTAAGCTCATTTGTAATACCTATATGATTGGCTCCAAGACATTTATTTAAAAATATCACCATCATCAAAAACAAATCTGGAATTCTTTTATGAGCTACCTCTTTTCCCCAAGGAATGTTACTTATTACATATATGGTTCAAGGATTAAAGTCAAACAAACAGTGAAACCGGAAAAAAACATTATAATAGTCCACACCATTTTTCATAGCAAGTGGAACTTGAAATTATGAAAAAAACAAAGATAAAACTAAAATTAAACTATATAACATATAATATATATATACATATGTATATATTTTTAATTGAGGTTAATAGAAACTACATGCAGGAAAGGCCTTTTTTTCATAGATGCTGAAAATTTTTCACGTTGGTTTCTTCTAAAACTCACTAACTCCAACAACAGCAAAGTTTTAATTTATAAATGATCTCAATATTCCATTTCTGTCAAAATATTTTACTAAAGTCATGGGCAACTCTTTCAAAGAAGAAAAAAACAAACCTCTGCGAGGCACAGTGTAGAAACCCATCTGCTCAGAGGTGTTGGCTGGATGTAGCAAATTACATCTGCAAGGCTCACTGCAAGTGCTCTCTAATGAAACTCAGGATGTTGATTTTGACCCAAACACCCTCACAGATGAGATCTGGCTATAGCAGGGATCATCTCTCTCTTCCTATGGCAATTGAAATCAGATGACACAGTTCAACAAATTGTCCCTCATTTTGAACTTCAGAAGTCCAACCAAGTTAAGGATAGAAGGAACCTTAAAATTATGAGAATCTTTCTTGTTCATCTTATTAATCATTTCTGTGGTTCTTTTTGTTGTTGCTGTTGTCATTGCTCAGATGACCATAGTTATAAAGGTGGGTGGATATGATTACCAAGCACAGTCATATGTGTTTGTACATCCTGTTTTTTGACCTCTTTCTTCATGAACTCATTCTGTCCACTCAAAACTGTTATACTTGTGTGATTTTTGTTAGTATACTTGAGTGTTCATGCTTGCAAATATGTAGTATTATTGTCTATGGTATTGTGTAAAACGGCCTAACAAGTGCTCTGTCTTGTATTTTTATATAATTTTATTGGAGCATTTAAATTGTACATCATATTGAAGTCCAAAGTCATTCAAACAAACATGTACACAGGTCTTGGTAAGTTTCTGTTCAGGTCTCACACAGCTGCCAACTCTTCCCCATACATAACAGCGATACTGGTAGTGATACTGCATATACAGACATAGTATAATTTGAACTGTTTCCTTCATCAGTTCTTCCTTTCCCCCTTCTCACCACTCTCCTCCATCTTGTTCCACTATCCTCGTGGTCTCTCTCCTCAATCATGTAAAGTCCCTTTTGTTTCCTATTTTCACTACAGCTTCCACTTATGAGAGAAAACATTCAACCTTTGACTTCTAAGACTGGCTGATCTCTGTATAAAATACTCTCTATTTTGATCCATTTTCCTGAAAATGATACAATTATGTTGTTCTTTATGGCTGAATAAAATTCCATTATATAGGTATACCACATTTTCAATGGTTTTTTTTTTTTAAATTCCTTAAGGATGAGGAATTCTTTTTCAATTTGTTTTGGACCTTATAACAAGTTAGAAGTTAACCTTTTGATTTTTTTACTATTTTTTTCTCCTTACTGCAACCAAAAACTGTCTGCTATGAAGAGCCTGACAACTTCATGTGGTCTACAAATATTTAGTGAGCTCCTTTTCTGTGCCATGTGCTGTGTTAGATGATGACAATATAGCAGTGAACAAGGCAGGTATGGTTTTTGTTCTCTTCACCCTCATAGGGATGGTAGATGATGGACAAACATAATTAAAATGGGGTAAGAGATAGGAAAGCAATGTGTGGGGTGCAATGATAGCACAGTATTGTGGGATCTGATAAGTGAGATACTCTGAAGCATAAAAGATGAGAAGGAAGCTTAGTGAAGAGATTAGGAAGGAGGAAGCCATGTTTGTAATGTGCTAAAACTCTGTGATGGAAAAGTGCTGTGCTATTCTAAAGAACACAGAAAAGCTCCTGGGGCTGAAGTGGGGAAACAGGAAGAGTGGGAGAAAGTAAGGATAGAAAGGTGGGCAGAGCCAAATTATACAGGATCTTGTCAGTCATCTTAAGGATTTTAACATTTACCTTAAGATTGATAAGAAGCTATGAAAGAGATTTCACGCATCAAAAAAAAAAAATCACTCTGCATGACAAATGGAAGAGAATTTGAAATTACTTTGATCTGGAGACTGAAGAAGGAGAAAAAAGAGCCAGAGAGCAGAGTAGCTAAGTAAGAGTTGCAAAGTACAAAAAATGTCTAGGAGACTAACAGCCATTTAGAAAATTATTTGATACAAAGTATTTCAGTTTCACTTCTTCACTTACAGAATATCTCCAGAAAATTCTTCTTTGTTCTTTAATGCTTTTATGTGAGTCAATTCAAAAAGTGAATTAAAAGTCAAGAGTTTTACATCTATTACAGAGAGAGAGGGTTCTTGCAGAAAGGATCCAAAAGGAAAATGTATCTGGAAAACAACAGAGACTGGAAACCAGGCCCTGGGACTCCTTGGGTATTAATAACTACACCACACCAGCTTTCACTGAATACTTGCCATGTGTTGGAAACTGTTTAAAGTACTCATGTAATGCTTACAACCCTTTGAAAAAGATAGCAAGTAGAAAATAATAGGGTTCAACCCAAGACTGTTTATTGCACCACCCTCCTCCAAAGCTTGCCTGTATTCTCTGTGTCTGCCATATGGTAAGTGCTTAATAGATACTTGTTGAATGAGTGGGACAGATATGGGGCAGGTGAAAAGATAAAGAAATTTTAAAAAGAAGCCAGAAGATTCAGCAGGATAGAGGAAAGATGGAGGAACAAAGTTACAGTCTATGTTTTAGGAGAAAAAAATAGGTATCTTCAGAATGCTCCCCCATTCATAAAGATGTAGATTGTTTCAAGGCTTACTGGAATCCAATTTATGTCTCTTGAACATGTCTCATAATATTGAGAAAGTTTTAAAGCAGGAATAAAAATGTCTAATCTCATTATTATATCTATTCTGGTTATATTAATAATGATAACTATGGGTAATTTTTAAAATTACTAAATTTTTGTGCCATATTTCCTGCTGAAGTCAAACAAATATATATGTGTATATATATATGTGTGTGTGTATATATATATATATATATATATATATATATATAAAATATATCACAGTATTTCCACCCAAATAAACGGTTTGAAATAAACAACCTTGGGGCTGCGAATGCAGAATGCTTGCCTGGCATATATGAGGCCCTGGGTTTAATTCCTGGTACGGGGAGGGAAGGAGTGAGGGAGGGAGAAGGTGTAAGGGAGGGAAGAGAATCTTAGTTACCTATGAAAATACTCTTTGTGGTTCACTCCATGATTAATCTAAAAACCTGGTTTCAAATAATTACAATTTTATTAAAAATTCAGAAGTCCAGAATGATTATTCAAGAATGCCCAAAATATAGGAAAAGTAAGTTATCAGGAAGTATGAAAACAAGCCAAAAAAAAAAAAAAAAAAAAGAAACACCAAAGAAAAAGTTTTAATTGAACACATTTTCAAAACTATCAGAATCAAAAGATAGAATTAATATTGAAAATTTAAACTAACAACATTGTTTTCTATAGTAGCATATACATGAGTAATTAAATTTGGTTTCTGCTTAATTTATCTTGAAATGGTTCCTAGTTCTTACAACTTAAGAATATCAAGATATATACACCTAAGTACCATGCTTTCTCCCCATTCTCAAATAATGGAGAAAAAAAAAATCCCCAAAGTTGTAGTGTTTCAGTTCTTTATTTTCTATTCTGTCCTCAAACCACCATCATCTGACTTGTATTAATATCAGTCTTCTGAAAGTATTGTGGTAAAACAGCAACCTAAAATTGGCAAATACCATTGATATTTTTTAGTTCTTATTGAGAATCTCTGCTACATTTACAAATGACCAAATCCTTTGTCTTCCATAAGACTATCCCTTTATGGGCTTTCTCTACTTACCTGACCTTTAATTTATAGTTTCCATCAGAGATTATTCCTTCCCTTCTCATGCCATAAATATTAGTGCTCCCTTTTGTCATATGTGAGTCTCACTTTATCACTTTTTAAGCGATTTTTGGTGGTCTCATCTTTTTTCAATGATTTCCGTGTTACCATTTTTTATCTCAAATAATGATACTCAAAGTTTTGAGTCTTAGTCAGGCGTGGTGGCGGATGCTTGTAATTCCAGCATTCGGGAGGCTGAGACTGGAGGATCCAGGTTCGAGGCCAGCCTCAGCTACCTAGTGAGGCACTCCGCAACTTAGTGAGACTCGGTTTCAAAATAAAGAATAAAAAATAGGGCTGGGGGTATACCTCGGAGGTAGAATGTCCTTGAGTTCAATCCCCAGTACCGCAAAAAAAAAAAAAAAAAAAGTTTTGAGTCTTAATGTATCTACATAGCACCTTATTAGATCTATTTATCTGAATGTCCCACAAGTACTTCACAATATGAACCAAATTAACTTTATCCATCCCATCTTATATATCCAAACTCACCTTCTTCCTTTATTTATAACCATAACAGTAATTATATAATGGTCTACACAGACATCCAAGTTACGAAGCACAGATACTCTTCACATTTTCCCCTCCTTCACTATCCATAAATCCCAGTCAATAAGGTTGGACAGTGTTTTTTGTTAAGCCCTTAACTATGTCTCTGTCCCTGTCACTACAATACTGGTTCTGGCAATCGTGTATCTCCTAGACAATTTTAATAGCTAGCTGCAATTGCTTCCAGTTTTCCTACCTTATCCCATCCCCCTAACAATCCATTGACCATTCTTATCAAAAATTTATTGAACAAAAATGGGCTGAGCAGTCAGGCGTGGTGGCACACGCTTGTAATCCCGGCATTTGGGAGGCTGAGACCGGAGGATCCAGGTTCGCAGCCAGCCTCAGCTACCTAGTGAGGCACTCCGCAACTTAGTAAGACCCTGTTTCAAAATAAAGAATAAAAAATAGGGCTGGGGGTATAGCTCAGAGGTAGAATGCCCCTGAGTTCAATCCCCAGTACTGCAAAAAAAAAAAAATAAATAAATAAAAATGGGCTGAACATGAAAGAACAGTATCAAAGAAACAAACTGGAAAGCAGTATACTAAAAGGTGGTAGGGATTTAGACATTTCACATCTAGCTGAACATGAATGGTTGGGAATATGTATCTGCATCTGAAACCAGCAAAATGATAGTGAGGGAGAAAAAGCATTACAAAAAAACCCAAAAAAACTGTGACAGCAAAAGAGGATATGACAGAAGATAAAACTAATCATAATTTGCAAATATGGAAACCACACAGATAAAGAGCCAAGTGACTGAGGTCACGAAGGGCAAGATATAAAAGAGCAACCTGCAGTATGTCATTAGTATCTTGACAAGTTCTAATAGTCGATGTATCAAAAAGAATGTTGGGAAAGCTGGTGATCCATTTGTAAAAAATAAATAAATAAATAAATCCCTACCTCTCACCCTTCACAGAAGTCAATTAGAGATGGATCAAAGACTTGGAAGTTAGACCAGAGATGGTGAAGCTACTAGAGGAAGACATAGGTTCAACACTACAACATATAGGCACAGGTAGAAACTTCCTCAGCAAGACCCCCAAAGCTCAGGAAATCAAAACAAGAATTAATAAGTGGGATGGCATTAAACTAAGAAGTTTCTACACATCAAAGGAAACCATCACGAGTCTAAAGAGAAAGCCCATGGAATGGGAGAGGATCTTTACCAGCTATTCCTCTGACAGAGGATTAATATCTAGAGTATACAAAGAAATTAAAAGACTTTACACTGGAAAAACAAATAACCCAATCAAAAAAGGGGAAACTGAACTGAATAGACACTTCACAAAAGAAGAGATACAAATGGCCAATAGACACATGAAAAAAATGGTCAACATCATTAGCAATTAGAGAGAAGCAAATCAAAATTACACTGAGATTCCAGCTAACCCCAATCAGAACAGCAATCATCAAGAAATCAAATATCAACCAATACTGGCAAGGATGTGGGAAAACAGGAACTCTTCTACACTGTTAGTGGGACTGCCACTATGGAGATCAGCGTGGAGATTCCTTAGAAAACTGGGAATGGATCCACCATATGACCCAGCTATACCACTCCTGGGTATCTTTCCAAAGAGATTGAAACCAGACAACTACAGTAATATATGCATACCCATGTTCACATCAGCACAATTCACAATAGCCAAATTATGGAACCAATCCAGGTGTCCATCAACAGATGAATGCATCACAAAACTATGGGAAATACACACAATGGAATTCTACTCAGCAATAAAGAAGAACAAAATAATGTCATTTGCAAGAAAATGGAAGGATCTGGAGACCATTATGTTAAGTGAGATTGGCCAGTCACAGAAAGTGAAGGGACATATGTTTTCTTTAATATGAGCAAGCTAGGGATTAACTGGGATACCAGAGGGACTCAAGGTAATGGAGGAGAAACCTCAGTGGAGCCAGGGAAGTGGTCCAAGGGAAGGGGAGGGGGAAGACTGAGGTTCATTATTGGACGTACTAACATCAACTGTGTGTACATATATGAAAATCCCAATATCAGTCTCAGTTCTCTGTATGGGAACGGGGGAAATGGGGCTAAGGAGGCATCAAGTGCATGTATGTCAATGTCAAAATGATTTACATTATGATGTGAGATGATAATGTACCAATAAAAGCACATTAAAAAAAAAGAATGCAAGTCATACTGAAACCAGGAAGACTGCTTGAAAATTGGTAAAAGAAGTAAATATATCACCAGATCATTTCTCCATCTTTGCACAAGCATAACCATAAAGAGTAAGTAACTTTACATATTTAAATTAAAGAATTATACCCAAATATTTTTATAAGCATCCTTAAAATTAAGAAAATGTACATTTATGGTCACCCCTAAGAAGTTAATACCTAAATAAGATTTAAGTATCTTGAAATAATCTCTTTTCCTCAGGGTAGGTTTGGCAAATGATAATAATCATATGGTTAAGAAGTTGTTTCTACTTTATGTTTCATTGTTGACTATATAGTCATTCTATATTCTCTTAGGAAGTATGAAAAATAGGTTCTGGAATTTTCTAGCTGAAGCTAGCCCAATCCATCTGGCTTTTTTTTTTTTTAATTCAAAATAAAGTAAGTTGTTGTATAATTCAGTGTTAGAAAAAAAAATCAGAGAATACAATATAAGCTTTAAAGACGAAGACTTCTGTAGTTCTTAAATAATTTATAATGTATTTGAAAAATTAGATGAAAATAATTTATCATATGAAAACAATGAGCAATAGCTGTTGGCAGACATTTTGCAGAAATAAGAGGGATTTTAAATGAGTACCGAAGACATAAAGAATGGTGGATAATATGTTTCACTTAAAAGAGGAGTATAATGTCATAACACCATGTTCAAAAAACAGTGAGGGATTCTATTTAAAGAAACATAGTAAGCGGGGTGTGGTGGCGCACGCCTGTAATCCCAGTATTTGAGAGGCTGAGACAGGAGGATCCGGGTTCACAGCCAGCCTCAGTTACTTAGTGAGGCCCTCTGCAACTTAGTGAGACCTTATTTCAAAATAAAGAATAAAAAATAGGGCTAGGAGTGTAGCTCGGGATAGAATGCTCCTGGGTTCAATCCTCAGTAATACAAAAAAAAAAAAAGGAAAGAAAGATAGTAGACTTAATAACCTGGATGACCTTTCTACTAAAAACAAAAGTGATGAATATAAAGTATAAATCACTCATACATACATACACACACACACACACACACACACACACACAGCGCACATCTATCTCCTTAAACTCATTAATGAGGTTTGGATAAAAGTAAGGATTATTAACACCAGGGACTGAGGTAGACCAGAAACTCAGTAGTAAGCAAGGAAAATGAATGAAGCACTTCAAGTTCAAGGCTGGTAAAAATGAGCATCCATGTTTACAACAAAGGTTGACTTAAGATAAAACCCATTTGCAGTGCAGAAATTAATGAAACAAAGCTAATATTCTGTTCATCCTTTAAGAATTGCTATCAAAAAATTAAATCTTGAACAGAGGGGAAGAAAATCACAACTAAAACTCGGCCCTTATAAGAGGCTATAGCTTAAATTTTTATTATATAGAGACCTTTAACCAAGAACTTAGTATCAAGCGATCTTGAACTGGTATTGCCTTCACAAAGGAATGTCCTATGCATGGGAGGGGGAGAGAGTAAGAGAATAGGGTAGGAGATAACTGAGTGCATGGATGCCTCTATCAATCTGAACTAAAGCCATGATACATGATTAAAACACACCATTAAAATAAAATAAAAATATAAAATTAAAAAAAGAATTTAACATCTACTCCCAGTTGCTTTTGCTATCTCAATAACTCTGCTCCAAGTATGCACACAAGTTCATCCTTATTTTTCTAAAGAAAATACATCCGACACAGCAATCTCAGTAGTTGACAGTAACTCCCAAGGTCTCTCAGAGAAAAGTCAATTCACAGACCACATGTGGACAGTATGTTAGGGTAGGAAAGACTTCAGAATAGCATTTTGTGCTCTAATTCATTGAATAAAATTACAAAATACTACCAGAAAAAAAAAAAAAGAAATTCAAATGTTCATAGGGAAGAAATTTCTAGTAGCCCAGATAATAAAAGAACCAACAAGAACTACATGAATACTATTAGGGATAGCAGATAAGATTCAACAGAAATTTTTTGCCTGACTTTGTTGGGTCTTCTAGGTATAATATCATGTCGTCTGCAAAGAGGGATAGTTTTAGTTATTCTTTCCCTATTTTTACCCCTTTGATTTCTTTCTCTTGCCTTATTGCTCTGGCTAGAGTCTCAAGTACTATGTTGAACAGAAGAGGTGATAAAGGACATCCTTGTCTTGTTCCTGTTTTTAGTGGGAACTCTTGCAGTTTTCCTCCATTTAATATGATATTGGCTGTAGGTCTATTGTATATTGCCTCTATGATTTTGAGGTATGTTCCTTCTATTCCGATTCTCTGCAGTACTTTTAGCATGAATGGGTGTTGGATCTTGTCAAATGCTTTCTCTGCATCAATTTAGATGATCATGTGATTTTTGTCTTTGAGTTTGTTTATATGGTGAATTACATGGATTGTTTTTCGTATGTTAAACCATCCTTGCATTCCTGGGATGAACCCGACTTGGTCGTGATGGATAATTTTCTTGATGTGGTTTTGAATGCGCATTGCTAGTATTTTGTTTAGCAGTTTTGCATCTAGGTTCATCAGTGATATAGG
>PVLC010018350.1:0-32178 GCA_004027655.1 Graphiurus murinus | reverse complement strand
AAAAAGAAATAGGTTGTCCTGGTATGGCAGTGTGTGAGACAGAGAGGAGTGAATTAACCTCGTTCATATATCACAGGACAGAGGAATCGCAGGTGTCAGAGCTCTTGGTGGAAATCAACGGTTGTTAGCTGAGGAAATCACAGGGTCTGTTAGGTGGCAGCGCCTCAAGAGAGGTAGTAAGTTGCTTTCTGTTGGGTGTGCACTGTGGAGAGTCCATTGGCACCCATGACCATACCTGCTGAGACTTCAAACATATGGCGGCTTCCTTTCCCTGAGACTGAGCATTCTCCTGATGTGCATATGGTGATGGGCAGCATAGCTTCTGAAGGAAAGAACAGTTGTTGGCTATGAAAGGCCACTGTGATGTGCAGGTATTTGCAGTGAGAAATTTCATCTAACGTAATTACTTGTTGTAATGCGTATGTGTGTGTGTATGGGGGTACTGGGGATAGAACCCAGGGGAACTCTACCTCTGAGCTATACCCCCAGCCCTTTTATTTTTGCTTTGAAACAGGGTCTTACTAGATTGCTGAGAGTCTCACTAAGTTGCTAAGGCTGGTCTTGAATCTGTGATCTTCCTGTCTCAGCCTCCCAAGTACTGGAATTACAGGTGCACAACCACACCTGGCTTAGTCTATGTTTATGGAAGTCAGAATGGATGTTGTTTCTGGAAGGGGTGTGTGTGTGTGTGTGTGTGTGTGTGTGTGTGTGTGTGTGTGTGATATTTTGTTTGTCTGTTGAAGATATTTGGGTTGTTTCTACATTTTTCTATTGCAAATAATCTTGCAATGAATATTGGCTATGTTATACTTTTAAAAATTATGTAAGATTGAAAATTGTCACCTTTGCAAATGATCTGTCATTTCATGTCTCAACTAAAATGTTACCTTTTCTGTAGAACCTTCTGTGACCTCCTTCCTCTTATAATTGCAGCATTTTCTTCATCATCTCTTCCTTCCTCTTGCCCTGGGGTAGTGCCTTTAGTCTGGAGCTTTGAGCTATTCACATATTCAAATGAGTGGGCAGCTCAAGTCAAAGAAGCTTGAGAAAGGGCCAGGCTGGTTAATCTAGGAATGAACAGATCATCTGAACAAAGGAATGGAAGGACTATCTCAAGGAAGCCAGTGAATTAGAGGGCAAGGATGTTGAGATTTTTTTCTAGCTTGAATATGGTGTGGGGCAGACCTGGCAACTTTTATTTGATCAGCTATGGTCCAGTCTCTGCGAACACACTTATTCCTTATTTGCATGCCGTTCACTACCCCACATTATATACAATGCACTAAGTCAGAGGTGTGATATCTTAACTTGGAATTTATAGCCCTGAGCTCAGCACATAATAGGTACTTGAATTAGTTGAAATATAGATCCTGCCTGCTCTGACAGAGCAAATAATAGTGGCTTATTGGCTCAGGTCGGTTTCTCTGAGTAATAGACACTGGGATGAAAATTGGTGTGCAGGTGAGTGTTTTATTGGGAAGTTCTCCTGGGGAAAACACTGTGAGAGGAGCAAAGCTGAGCAGAGGGTGAAGTCTCATTACGACACTGTTACAACCTTGGGTAATCCTCTGTGAGCTCTGGAGTTGAGATAGTCCTTTGGAGTTGGCCATGAATTTGGGCAAGGGGACCAGGGCTTTGCACTTCTGTATAGACCAGCCACTGGAGAGGTCTGAGGAGCTTACCATGACTCCAGTGTTGCTCCACAGTTGGAGACCCCAGCTCCTTCTAACCTGTTGATGTACCATCCCTCAAGCATTGTATAGTCTAGAAGCCTTACCATATTTGTATTCTAAGAGAAAGTGCAGGACATGAGCATGTTTCTCTTCTATCATTTCTCCAAGTGACCCAGAGTTTCTTCCAGTGACTTGCCATTCACTAAAGTTCAGTCAGGTGAACACACCTGCTACAAGTGAGTCTGGGTGTTATCTCTTTATTGTCTGTCTCTATAAGGCACAAATGAAGAAAACCCAAATGATAACAGTGGTTATTTTGGGTCTTTTATTTTCATGTCTTCTCAAGTTTTCTGGAATAAGCCTATAGAGCTTTTATCATCAGGGCAAATATCATTAAAATGTATAGGAAATATAATTGATTGCTGGAAGAATGTTGTTTATCTCTTTATCCGTTGATGGGCACTTGGGGGTTGCTTTCACATTTTGACTATTCAGTGAATATTTAACTGCTTCCTGTATCAAATATGGAATCCACAGAGAGAAAGATATTGGTAGACAGTTGCCCAAAATTGCTTCAAGTAATTTATTTAATTTATTAGCTCAACATTCATTGAGCATTCTTCTTGGCCTGAGGAAAGTTCCCTTCTGCTATTATTGTTCAATTTTCATTGATCACCACCTCTGTGACTCCCCAAGGTCAAAAGTTAGTTCCACTTATGGGTTGCTTTTCTGTTTTTTTTTCTTTTTTTTTCTTTCATGGTACTGAGAATTGAACCCAGGAACATCCCACCTATAAGCTATACCCCTAGCCCTTTTTAATTTTATTTTTTGAAACAGGGGTCTCACTAAGTTGCTGACGGTCTTCCTGAGTTTCTGAGGCTGGTCTTGAACCTGAGATCTTCCTGTCTCAGCCTCTCAAGAACTGGGATTATGGGCATGTGATACCATGCCCGGTTTTGTGGGTTACTTTTCCAAGTTAGAAGCACTTGTGTGCATATTTTTGGGGTTAAATGTGCATAGGTAACTTTAATAGATGTTCATTATTGATGGTTGCCACTGGATTTACCATGGAGCTGGAACCTGGGCAATAAGCATCTTGAGGAAGTAATTAGCTCTGGGGAATGAGGTGGGGGCTGACTGACCTGTTGTGGTCCTCTTTGTAGACTGAATTGATGTAGCTGAAAGAGGCAGAGGAATAAAAGTTTATAAATGTCTCCTTTCTTAGATCTTGCTCCGTGTCCTTACCTGCACAACTTGTGTCCTTGTGACTTCTTTGGGCAAAAATACTGTTAAATTCTGTTGGTAATAAATCATCTTAATTAATTTTATAGTACCTTCATGGGTTAGAAATAATCTAAATTAGTGTCTGTCTCCAGACCATCCACTAGCCTGTCATAAATTGTTTTGTCATACCTTCATTTTTAAGGTAAATAAGCCTTTATTATAGAAAATTTTCAAGTAAATAGAAAAGTACAGAGATCCGTATAATGAGCCTCAACCTCATGTAACCTTCATCTAGCTTCAAGAATTAATCAACATTTGCCAATCTTGTTTCATCTACCTTTCTTTTTTTTCAGTGTTGGGGATCAAAGCCAGGGCATCAGTGTATCTGAGGCAAGTGCTCTACCACTGAGCTACATCTCCAACCCTACCCTCCCATTTAATTTTTTTTTTTTCTGGAAAAATTTGAAGCACATTCTTCATTGCATCTGATCGCCCCACACATTTCTTAATAAAAGTAAAACCCTTCATGGGTACCTATCAGACTTTATGGAGGGCTGCCTGTGAAAAGTGTTTCTGATTTCACAGCAGAAATTTTCCTTGGGCCAGCAGGTTGCTTGTGCCAAGATCAATTAATTTGCTCATTCATAACCTAGAGAACAGTCCTGCCCTGTGTTCAAGTGAGTTTCAGAGCCTTTATCTGGCTTTTGCTGGTTCTTTATTTTAATCTATCTGCCCTCAGACAGCATTACCAGCCAGTCACATCTTGACAGCCTTGAATGAACTGAAGGGCCCTTGTCACAGAATTCGGAGACAAAGAAGCAGTTTTTTGTTTTGTTTTGTTTTTGTATTCTCCTAGCCATTTTGACCTAGGAACATAGTCTGTATTCCCTGAGATTAAGGCTGGTGTGTCTCCCCCTACCTTCTCCAACACAGTCAATCAGTATCCAATTTGTAAACCTGCCTTTCTGGATGTTGGGCATCAAGGGACAGAGAAAACAGAGGTTTGGGATGTGCCCAGGGGCTATGCTGGTCTTACTTAACTTTGCCCTGGTCTATAACTTTTTTTTTGTACTAGGGATTGAGCCCAGAGGTATTCTACCTCTGAGATAGATCCCGCAGACCTATATTCTTTTTTATTTGGAAACAGAGTTTTGCTAAATTACTGAGACTGGTTTCAAACCTGCTATCCTTCTGTCTCAGTCTCCCAGGTACTGGGATTTCAGTTGTGCACCACCACACCCAGCTGTAACATTTTTTTTTTTTTTAAGTGTCTTGTGGTAGGATAGGTATAGCAAAAAATTTACCATCTTAACCATTTTTAACTCTAAAATTCAGTAGTGTTAATTATATTCACATTGTTGTGCATCCAAGCATGCAACTTTTCATCTTGCAAAAATGGAAACTCTACACCCATCAAACAACTCCTCCTTCCCTCAACCCTTGGCAACCACCATTCTGTTCCTCTCTCTATGAATTTGATTACTTGAGGTATCTCACATAAGTGGAATCACACAACATTTGTTCTTTTGTGACTAGCTTATTTTATTCAGGTAATATCCTCAAAGTTTTTCAGCTTATACTAATGTGTCAGAATTTCCCTACTATTTAAGGTTGAATGATAATCCATGGTATGTATAGACGACATTTTGTCTATCCACTCATCTATCATGGACACTTGGGGTCTTTTCCATCTTCTGGCTGTTGTGGATAATGCCACTGTGGAAATTTTTTTTTTTAAGGTGAAACCTTTCCTGTTCTGGAATTTGGTGTTTCCTCTTACTTCTAGTATCAGCCATTGGTTGAGGTTATTGCAGGATGTATAATACTGTCATCATTTCTTTCAAATCTTAGACTTTTTCTTTTCCTGACCTGCTGTGCCGCTTTTCATAGGTATGCCCGCCACTTCTGGTGCCTACAGCACATTGAATAAGTGAATGAATGAATGAATGAATGAAGCAAAATTAAATTGAGAACAATAAATAGTTGTTCTTTTCCATGAAATGGTTGGAGCCCAAGGCCTGTCGAGACATATCCCAGATTATTTCTCTTCCAAATATCTGGCCTGTGTTCCTACATAAGTTAACTCAGTAAAGATTAAAATAAAATAGCTTTTCTTTTTCTTTTTTAAAAATATTTTTATTGTTGCATTGTAGTCTTATAGTCTCACATTTCCTGCATTTCTTCTCATGGTTTGAACATAGTAGGGACTCAGTATATATTCATTGTAAATGAGTAATGAATGAATGGATGCTTAAGGAAATGATTTCATGAACGAGCCAGCAGTCATGTACTCTTTGGTGAGTGGTATATTTCTCGGGAACCTTCAGTATGATAGGAGAGATGGGTGGGAGGATAGGGGAATGGACCTATCCTATAGTTTATTCTCTCATTCCATAAATATCTGCAGCTGTGGGCACTGCAGGCTCATTAGTAAAGCAAACGGGCCTGGTTCCTGTTCTTAAAGCCTTGACTTCCAGGGAGTGAGACAAGTATAAACTGAATGGAGGAAGCCATGACAGAGAATAATAGGGCCTACACTGCGTAGGGTGATTGGGGAGAACATGGATAAGGGTAGCAGAGGAAGGGAGAAGCCGAGTCAGAGAAAGAAAGTGCCCATATCCAAGAGAAAGTATTTTCAAGAAGCGGATGGAGGGTAATCTGACGAGGGCATAGAGAGAGAAGTGTAGACAGGAGGCTGGAGTGGTAGTCAGGGGCAGGGTAGACCCTGGTAAGGAATTTAAATTTTTAGTGCAGAGTAGTAGGAATCCATTGACACATTTTAACTTTAAGTTCTCCAGAGAAACAGGACCAATAGGATATATAATATCTCATATATATACATGTAATATTTATATAAACATATACATATATCTAGATAGTATGTATCTAGATACATACTATAGATACATGCATAGATACATATGAGGAGGTTTGTGTAATTGATTGGCAAGGGTAGGAAAAAGATGGATGTCCAAGCCCAAGGAGAGGGAGAGGGAGATGGAGAAGGAGAGAGAATGAATTTGCCTTTCCTCTATCTTTCTCTTCTGTTGTGGATTGGAGGATGCCCACCCATATTGGTGAGGATATACCTTCAAATACTAATCTCGTCTGGAAACATCCTCTCAGTCACATCCAGAAATAGCATTTTACCAGCTATCTGGGCATTCCTTAGCATAGTCACATCAACACATACAGTTAACCATCACAACATGAGAATGGTCTGATCTGATTTGTGTTCATGAAGATCCCTCTGGTTGCTGTGAAGAAGGTTGTTGGGGTCATGTCTGGAACAGGACTGCTCTGTTAGGGGCTGCTAGAGTGACAGCCCAGGAGAGAGATGATGGTGGCCTGGACCAGAAGTGGCAGTTGGCACAGGTTGAAGATTCATTTTGGAGTTTGCCCTCCTCATCTCCCATGTTCAGTCTGCTTGTCCCTTTGCTTGCTTTGTTACCTCTTAAGGCATTTCCTCCACATCTGCAGAATGTGCCGCTGCTGTCAGTATCATTTTCATAAGTTATTCTAGCTGGGACTGTGTCAGATGCTCAAAAATAGACAATAGCTATTGCAAGGCCCTATACCCTGTCATTTATGAATTTACAAGATCTTCCTCCAGCATGGTGGCACACACCTGTAGTTACAGTATTAGAGAGGCTGAGACAGAAGGATTGAAGGTTCTAGGACAGCCTTAGCAAGTTATTGAGACCCTCAGCAACTTAAGGTTAGGGCTATCAATTTAGCTAGACCCTGTTTCAAAATAAAAAAATAGGGCTGTGGGATATAGCTAGAAGGTAGAATGCCCCTGAGTTCAATCTCCAGTACCACTTCAAAAAAAAAAGTTGTATTTAAATTATTTTACTGAATGAAATATGGTAACTCTGTTCACCTTGGCCACCTTTCTTTTACTCCTTAACTTTATTTTGGAGAATATACGCATAAGGAAAGAGGAATGATTATAGAATGATCTGTGTTTAACACAGAGCACACTATGCTGCTGTATCCCTCTCTTTTTGTTCTCTTTTGGTATATCTGGAATATGCTCACATATGCTGTGATTTGTTCAGCCTATTTTCAATTGGAGAGGAGTAGCCTATAATTTTTCCAAGTGCTGTGTAGTTTATGATGTGGGCATTGGAGCAAGGAGCCAGGGGTGAACAGCTATAGGAGCGACACCGAGGAGAGTATGTGGAGACCAATTGCCAAGTGCATACTGGTTGAAACCTGGGTTCTGAACTTCTTCTTAGATCCTGTCTAAGGATAAATCTTCTTAGAATTACTCTGAATAATCTTTGAATCCATCATCATCTTGGCACTACTCTTGAAATTATAGTGGGTTAGTCCAGAATCAATACAACCAGTCTTCCAAGATATCTTGAAACAAATGATGATCCAGCGCCTCTGAATCCACAACCACCCACTTGCCACCATGGGAAGGTATGGGAAATCAGATGACTTTGGGACTGACCAGGTGATACATGTAGGTTTCTTGCCTCAAAATATCCTGAACCCTGTCTTCTTTCTGTGTGATTTTCCAAATACAAAATGTAAGTAAACAAATTCTGCATCTATCCCTTCAATTCACAAAAACAAACTTGTGAGTTACGAAAGGTACATAATTTTCTATCCTTCTTAGGAAACACTGTGTATTTCAGGGCTCATTTTCTCCAATATAGGATTTTTGGCTCAGATAGAATTGAGGAAGTGCTTTTATACTAATTACATTCTTTTACTAGTTTTTCCCTTTCTCATACTGAAGATAATTTTATTTTTTCATGCTATAAACCAAATGCTATTTTATGTTCTTATTAGGGAAGATCAATTAACATATCAGTGAATTGTAGCCTATTTACACATCTATTGTCAGAGTGAATTACTTGTTTGTTTAAGAATGAAGTTCTACCTCATTTAAGACCATTTCTGTCTATTAGCAAATGGATTCTATTTGAATTTTCATGAATATGTTTTACTTCACACCAAAGACCCATTATTTTAGAAAATTGAAACATTAAAACTATTCAAAATAAACAAAAAATGTATTATTTGCTTATAAACAGTGGAAGTAGAACCACCAATGATATATTTCCTAATTGCATCTTTGTTTAGACATACCAACAGTTGATCATGGGTAATGTTGATAGCAGACAGATATGCTTATATATGTTTTATTATATAAGCATATATAATAAAGTATATTTTAACAGAGCTTTTATAAGAGCCACCTGCCGGGTCAAGTTGATTAAGCATCTGTACAGCTTGTTGAGTTTAAAGTGTATTTGTGTGATATACTTGTTTCATCTTTGAGGAACAATAATAAACTTTATTGAGAAGGTTGCGCTTCCTCCAGAGTTTACTTGGGATGTCAGAATAAGTAATTGCCTTGCTGCTACAAATTTGGAACTTCACATCTTGTTGGTCCTATTTTTCTGCCACTCCACAGGCAATAAATTTCATGAAGGATCTCGCCATTGGCAGAAGTTAGTTCCTTTTGTTTTCTCTGCAGAAAATGAGTTGCCTTGCTCTGGGATAGGCAGGTACCAAGCACTAATACTTTCCTTTTTAGTCTGGAATCAGGTAATGAGGGCCTATCATCTTTTCTGACAGTGGGAATGGGAAATGACAATCTTCCTTGTCCCATATCGCTGTCCCAAAGTGCAGCTCAAGGACAGAAACAGTGGCTAGAATTTTATCAGCAGTCTCCAGAGCTGGAGGCAGGAGTGATGTGGATTGGAATAGATGATTAACTCCTGGAAGACTCTTTACATGTTATCTCCAAATCAGCCAGAACCTTCAATGCCCATCTGCTTTTATCCTTTTAGAATGCTACAAACATAATCTATTTTGTTGATTCATACTTTCCTTCTTTGTCTATTTTTCTTTTCTCTTTTGATGTAGTGGATCAAATGTTGTGAGACTAGGAACTGTGGGTCAAATCCAGGCTACGACCCTTGAGCTAAGAATGATTTTTACAACTGGGTTTAGTGGTACACGCCTGCAATCTCAGTACTTGGGAAGCTGAGATAGAAAGATCACAGGTTTGAGGCCAGCCATGGCAACTTAGTAAGACCCCAGCAACATAGTGAGACCTTGTTTCAAAATAAGAAATTAAGTAGAGCTGGAGTATTACTCATAGATAGAATGCCCCTGTGTTCAATCCCTAGTAACTTCCTTACCAAAGAAAAAAAAAAAGGGTTTTACATTTTTATTTTATTTTGGTACTGGTGATGGAACCCAGGGGCCTTCTATCTCCAGCCCTATTTTATTTTTAAATAATTGAAAAAAATAAAATTATTTTGTGACACCAGGAAACAATATATCAGTGCCCAAGTAAAGGTTGATTGGAATGCAGCCACATAGATTTATTTACATATTACCTGTGACTTTTTTTCTGTAACCTTGACAATGTTGAGTTGACATTGTTGAGTAGTTACAACAGATACCCAATAGCCCACAAAGCCTGGTTGAGGCAAGTCTAGGCAGTTCTTAAAAAGTATGTTTTCTTAAAAAGTATGTTATCTGTTATGTATATAGCTGTGGTCTTGTTCTTACCTGTAGTGGTAATTTTTCTGTATCATAGAAAAGGTATTTTTTTTAGAAGCCAAATAGAGAAAGATTTTTAGAACATTTCTTACATTCACTATAGTCAAATTTTATTAAAGGAATAATCAAAGCAATAAGATAGTAGAGCCAGTTCTGATGGTAGGTGAATCATCTAATCCAAAAGTATGAGATTGGTGCATCCATTGATTTTTTTTTTCCTACTCTCTCTCCAGTCATATTATTTAGGAGTTCATCTCAACTTTTACTATGAAAATTTCAAGAATAGTAGTAACATTTTCTTTTTTTTAAAAAAAAGAAATTAAATTTATTATAAAAATAATGCATGACCACTCTTCTTAAGTCTCCAAATGGAAATATAGAATTATAATAATAAGTTAAAAATACCAATTTTGTTTTTATGCTGGGGATTCAACCCAGCACCTTGCATATGCTAAGCAAGTGCTCTACTATTGAGCTACATCTCCAGCACCCCCAAAGTTTTTAGAGTCCTCCATTAGTCTTCTAAGGTTCCCCCCCACAAAAAAGTAATCTTTGCTTATTATAAATATGTACACAAAGATAACTTGATGGTAAACAACTTCTGAGCTGATTAATTGATAGTTGAAGTAAAATTACTTGAAGTTTTTTTTTTTCTGCATACATATTGGAAACTAAAGTTTTGCATATGTTCTGTCTTCATGCAGAACAGCTAGATAGGATGCCATTTACTACATTTATGCAAGTTATTTGTTAGCTCTGAAGTAAACATTTTATTATTCCTTAGAAAGGATGTTCATTACCTCAATGCTGTTATTTTTGCAATTATACATTTAGCCTCACCAAACCTTATTTCATGCATTCATTGCATTGCATGGCCTGTCATCCTCTAGAATGGGAGCTTTGTTGAACTTGCCGTGTGTACTCAAAATGTTGTTCATGGGCATATTGTTCTACAAAGAGTCCTGAAGACACTGAGCCCCCAAGTGGGGGAGGGGGGGAGGGAACCAAGTCTTGCAAATGAGCACTCCTTCTTTCTCACATTTGACATTTGGCTTTAGGACAAGGTCACAAAACCCCTTTTTCATATCATATGTCAAGCATGGGGCCAAAAATGTATAAAGGCTGAAAAAAGTATATTTTGGATAAAGTCCAGGAAATAAAGTATTATGAATGCCCTGCCTTGAATGGAATCATTCCTCGAGCTGAAATTCTCAGGCTTGTCCACTGTGTGCCCAAATGGAACTTTCCCAGGGGATTTTAGAATGGCTATGATTAGCCTCCTATAAGTGTTGAAAGAATATGAGTGAGCAGGGCAGAGGTGCAGAGCATTGGGTTCAGTGTGGGCTGTTCCTGGCTCTGAGGCCCTGGTTGATTTTGCTCAGCTCAAGAAGAGTTAGAGTTATTGAACCAGAACTTGTGAAGAACTCCAGTGGAATCCATCAGAACCCTTTCTGCAGGACTCACCTAAGATTGTGGCACCAGCCAGCAGATTCTAATGGTTCGGATTTTCAAAGTTACTGGCTTTCCCTGTCCACTGTACGACGATCTCATGTTTCTGTCATGCATGTGCGTTTCATTTCACTCAGGACTCGGTGAGCTCCTGTAGAAACTCACTGTCTCCTGTTTTTCTTTCTTTCTTTTTTTTTTTTCTTTTTGGTAGCCTTTTATTTTTTGGTAATTTTTTATTTATTATATGTACATTTTAATTACACACAATGTATACATTATGGTGCATTCGTACATGCACATGATTTGGTCAATTTCATTGTCCCATATTTCTTTGACAGTTCCAAAGCGTGAGTGGGACTTTGCAGACAGTAACTTCCCTGTAAATGTTGACTACAGGGCAGGACTGGAGAGGCTGGACGTTCTCGGGAGAATGTTTGCTTTTGCATGTATATGTCATGCGATGTTAATAAGTCCCAGCTAGACCTTGCAATGAGCAAGTTCAGGGGCAGCGATTTAATTCTCTTGCCATTAGTAAAACAAACAGTAGGCGGGAAGGGTGTTAAGCTTAAATATCTCCTGTGCGCCACTGAAGCCACACAGGCCACCTGTGGGTTTCCTGAAGCCTGCCCTTTTGTTGCCAGTGGGTCCCCTAATTCACTTTTCAGTGGCTTTCATCTCATCATTGTTCTCCAAGGCACAGCTCTGCAAACCACATAGAGGCCTTTCAACTTCCCCTGCATTTTGTTTTATTCAGCCAATTGACTAGTACTGTCAGCTAATTGGAGTGGAAATGTAAAATGAAAGCTGTATTATTCAGCTGCCAAGTCTCCTCTCTTGGCAAGGAGTGGGTGATGCTGGTAATTGTACCAGAAGTGTAATTGCATTGGGTTTTGCCTCTGGACTTAACAAGGAACCCTGGGAGGGTCTTTCTCTGAGACACTTGATACCTGCTTCTCTTCAGTGGCTTCCTGGCAAACAATGAGGCTTGAAGCAAATCCAATCAGGCATTTTGTGTTGTTAGAGAATAACCACTGTGTATTTTTGCTGACTGTGGGACTGGATTGCTTGGTCTATGTAGTCAATATGTCATTCCCATCAGAACTGGCAGTTAATTTCCTCTTGGTGTAGAAGGGGGGTGGGATCCATATTGGGGGAGGGGGCAGGGGAATATGCTAAACTCACATGCCAGCTGTGGCCCGTGCCAGGGTGTTCTTGGGCAGAATAGCTGATGCAAAACAAAAGCCCATTTGAAATCTAGTTATGATTGAGGGAAGGTTTACATGTCTGGAAAGAGTTGAATAGCTTAATGGAAAAATAAGCACAGTGACTGTAGATGATTAGCTCATCATTAAAGTTGATCATCTCAGTGGTTTTGGTCCAGCCAACTTTCTTTTCTTTTCCACTTAATTCTAATAACAGCAGTGAACAATACTTCAGGGTAGATTATGTTGTTAGTCTATGGGAAGATACGGGAGAGGCACTCTCATTCCTCCCCACTACTTGACACTGACTCCATGGTAGACAAAATCTTTCCCACTTAACTTGCCTGGCAGAGCTTCAGAATCCTCCTCAACACATCTCAGGCAACAATTTCCAGAGCAGGTGTATGTGATTAAGCCTGTTTTACCATCCTTCACTTGGAAATATGAAGAAGTTTTCTATTGTGAACCCAAGAAACAGACATAGCAATAGCTAAGTAATTATTACACGCTTCTTAAAGAAAGTGATTTGAGCAGTGTTGTTAACTATAGTTTTGTTACTCTGTCATATTATTTTATTGCGTTATGTGTCTTTATGGAAAACTTCCTCAAACATTTCCAGAGGAGAAAGTTTTTTTTTTGTTTTCCTAAAGAGGAAGATCTTGAGTAAGATATTGAGAGTAAGGTTGCTGAGGCAGGGCTGGGTACCCTTGCTACCCTGGTGGACCCCTTCCTTCCTCCCATAAATCCTTGCCAGCTGTAAAATGATAACATGTAGCAGCAGCCAAAGTCAATTAGGCGTATTGATCAATGGGACTCAAACCTATTGAGAGCTGTTCTCTCTGGAACTAATGTCATCTTTTTAGTTGAAAGAGTGTGGTTCTTGAAAACAAGAAGTTCCGGGTTCCAATCTTGCCTTCACCAGTTATATGATAACTGACAAAACATTTTCTCTAATTTTCAGTTTCCTGTTTTGTAAAACAGAAGGTAACTACTCCATAGGATTTTTGTGAGTATTAAATGTTATATATGTTAAATACATATACGTCTATAAAGGTGTATATGCATATCACATGCATATTATAGCTATTTGTACTTATCTATAATATATACACACATACATGTATGTATATAATAGTTGCTCAGTAAGTAGTAGCTATGAGGATATATATGGACATAGAACTTGTGTAATGACTTTTTAAAATGGAGCTTGAGAGGCTTTATGTTTGATTTATTTTTTTAGAGCAGTATCTCATTGGATATAATATATTGAAGAGTAAACTTTCTAACTTTTTTGCACATTAGGAGTGGTTGGATGAATGTGGTTGGGGAATGCACACAAAAAAGGAAATCCAGCCCATGCTGAACTACTTTCCAAATTCCAGGGGTGTCCACTGACAATCCCTCTGAGAAACAGGTCGTATCAAGGTGTCCGAAGTACACAGGAAGGTCTGAGGGTAGATCCTGAAAGTCTCAGCACTACTCTGTAAGTGCTGAGCTAAGAAATCCCAAATGTGTTATGTAAGTGATCTTCTCAATATTTCTGTAGAGTTTTACTACCTTTATGTGTTTTACAAGAAAAGAAACTGAGACTCAATCAGGATTATTATCTTGCTTAGGGGTCTAGACTGCATCTAAGGTTAGAGAGCTACATCTGGACCCAGAGTTATTTGATACAAAAATCTCCTCTCTATATTTTGGACAATGTGGTCTAATCTCTGAGGTTTATGGGGAAGGGATCTGGAATGAAGGGAAGTGATGTATTTAGTGTGCCCAGGATGGTAAAGGAAGAGCCTGGACCAGAATCCAGGTTCTTAATATCGGTTCAATGCCCCCCCTTTTAATACCATGTTCCTTCTGCAATTATTTTCTTTTGCTTTGTTTATTAATTGTTTCAAAAGTCTTGATTTTTCAAACGTGTCAAATTCAAGAACCAATAAAAGTGATAGGGTTGTAGTCTTTCATATATGAGTTGGATTGTGTTTGTCAATTTCTTTTACATTGCTTAACACAATGAAAGATTCTTAGTAAATTCTTGGTACCTTGAATTCTTGAAGGATTTAGTCTCTAGAATTCTATTTTGAATGGGGCAGATGTTTGAATACATACAAATAAACATATATACATATTGGGATTTATTCTTTGAGAAATTCTTTTCATGCTTTATAGTAATGCAATGCCTCTCAGTATTATTAGGTCCACTGCTTTGTTTTTAATCCAGTGAGACAATCTTTATCTTTTACTGTTTCATTCAGTGCAATTACTGATATTTTTAGGTTAATATCTACTATCTTTCTACATGGTTTCTATTTCTCAGTCTTGTGTTTTCTCCCCTTTGTCTTCTTTATTTTATTCTTTGAATTAATCCATTATTTTTCACTATTTCAGTTTTCCCATTAATTAGCTTGTTAGTTATATTTACGCTTACATTTCCTTAGTGGTTACCATAGATGTTATACCACATATTATTCATTTTAATTGCCTCTTCCCAGCCAGTGTTATTACCTTAGAATTCAAATATGTGTTTGCTCTTTTCATGGTTTATATGTTATTTTTGTCATGCATTTTATATTTACATATTTTAAATCCCACAAGGTGTTTTTTTTTTGTTTTGTATGGATACTATTCATTTAAGTCTACTTATATATTTACCTCCCATTATTCTACATTCCTTCCTAATTACAGTATTTCTATCTAGAATCATTTGCTTTCTTTTTTTTTTTTTTTTTTGTGCGGTACTGGGGATTGAACTCAGGGGCATTCTACCTCTGAGCTATACCCCCAGCCCTATTTTTTATTCTTTATTTTGAAACAGGGTCTCACTAAATTGCGGAGTGCCTCACCAGGTAGCTGAGGCTGGCTGTGAACCTGGATTCTCTGGTCTCAGCCTCCCAAATGCTGGGATTACAAGTGTGCGCCACCACGCCCGGCTTCATTTTCTTTTTGACTGAAAAATTTCCCTTAGTATTTCTGTAGTTTGGATCTGCAGGTGCAAATCTTCACAGATTTTATTAACTTAAAACTTCTTATTTCACTTTCATTTTTGAAGGATATTTTTGCTGGGTATAGAATTCCATGTTGGTGATTGTTTCATTAATTTAAAAGTTTGTCTTCCAACTTCCATCTTCTTTGTGTGTGTGTGTGTAAAAGTTAGCTGTTAATTTTAGCATTCTTTTTTGAGTATAATTCCCTACTTCTCTCCAACTTTTGAGATTTTTCTCTTTGTTGTTATATTGATGCTGATGTATTTAACTGTTATTTTTAAAATATTATTCTGCTTAATAGGTACAGCACTCTTTGAATCAATGGTTTGATGTTTTTCTTCAGTTTTAGAAAACTATTGGAAATATTTCTTCAAAATATTTTATTCTGCCCATTTGATGTCTTTAGAACTTTAATTGCCTATATGTTAAACCTTATAATGTGTTCCATGCATCTCGAATGCTCTTTTCTGCATTTTCTATCCTTTTTAATTTGTATTTCAGTTTAGATATTTTCCATTTATTTATATTTTTGTTTATCAATATTCTCTTTAGCTATAGCCAGTCTGCCATTAATAAAAATTAATTTGTTTGAATTTTTATGTTCTAGAAATCACATTTAATTATGTTTCTAGATACTGGTTTTCTAATGAACTTTCATCGTTATTTATTTAATAATTCCTAATATATGTGTGTATGGTCTTTCATTATTTTCATAAATTTCTGAACAACATAGAATACCAGCTTTTCTTGAGTTACGTGGTGGCTAAATTCTGGATAACTCAGTGTATATCATTAGCATGCAGTAAGTACTTTGTGTTTATATATAAATATATGAGTTAGGATATATAATCAGGTAATTATATAAGTAGATTTTTCTCTGACATTAATATTTGGTCAGATATTTGAAAATAATGTGGAATGGGGACAGTTTTTCTTTATGTAATATGTCTTGCTCATGACTTGGCATCCAGAACTTATGATCCCTGTTCATTGAATGCCAGTAGCATCCCAAGTCTTCAGTATTCAAACAATGTTCCATTGTCTCTTGGGGTGACACAAACCCTGTTCAGAAGCCCTGAATTACATTAAATAGTGAGAATTGGTAGCCAGCAAGGGATATTTAACTCATAACTTCTTCCAGGCCTAAAAACAGACCTGATCGGTCATCTTTACCTGGTCAAATGTGTCAGTACAAATTCAAACCATTTGCTGGATGGTCAGTTTAAGTAGGACGAGTGCCAAGGGGCTAGCTAGAGGAAAAGTTAGGGATTGAGGACATGCCAGAAGAGCTTCACATGATATGTCACAGCTGTGGCATGCTGGAGCACAATAGCATCAGCCTGACATTCAGTCAGAAATAGAGGGGCTTTTTTAGAGCAAAGGTCTTACTGAGATGTGCATCTAGAAGGAAGATCTCAAATAATGCAGATTAAAAATGCTTACTGCAGCTGCTGGCTTTTGAAGGGCATCATCTTGAAAGAAGTGCTATTGTCTATGTGTTTGGTTTTTCAGCAATTATATCACAAAATAGCTGGCAATTCTTTAAGTTTGGGAATATCCATCCATCCATCCATCCACTCACTCAAAACCATTAAGTGCTTGCTATATTTTAGTCCCTGTGGAAATATGAAGCTACTTAAATATAAAGAAATTGTCTTTATTCTTTGGAAGAGACAGTAAAAAAACTAATTATAAAATGAATGATAGTAATCTAGTGGAGGAGGAAGACAAGAAAATAAATAATTTTAATATAAGAGATAATGGTATAGTTATGATTTAATTTCATGTGCAAACACTTTGAATGTTTAATTTTTCCCCTCACATTTGCCTTAGGAATATGAAATGAAGTCTTTGGGAGCTGAATTGATAGAGGAAAAAAAGTAATTAGAAGCTTAAGCTATGGTAGAATCTCTCCAGTATCAGAATTACTTAGAGTGGAAATATGAGGCTGACTTATTCATAATGGAAAAATTTCTGTGGTTATCATCTCCAGGAATTTATGAGGGTTATTTTGTCATTGGGTGCTCTCAGGTCAGGCTTTCACTATAACAGGATTTTGTTAGAACAAATGGACAGTTGGGCGTAATAGAGGAGCTGTGAACTAAACCTGAGTTTCAATTGCTTCAGAATTTGGAATGAGAAGCACATTATTTGGGTATTTTATTTTATTCTATATTTTAAAGATGACTTTTTTTTATATGCTATATTACTGTAGGAGAATAGTTTCCATAGCACTTGCTGGTGGAATATTGTGTAAACATTTAAATCATAGGAAAGTTAACTTCCCTTTATCTTGGATGCTGGAAATTCCAGAAGGGATTTTCTATAGTTCTAACTACTAAACTGCTCTCTGTCACAGAAGATACATGACCAATGGGTTAAGACTGTGGCATGTGACTAAACTCATAGCTAACATTGATTAGTTGCTTCCTACAGTGAGTCACTGTGCTAAGGACATTAGTGTATTTCATCTGTACTGTCACATGATTGGGTCCTCTCTTATACTTAGTTTACATACTAGGAAACAGAGACTTAGAAAAGCTAATATATTTGTCCAAAGTCCTAAAGCTTGGAAGTAGTTGAACTGGTTTTTGAGCCCAAGGTTACTCATTCTACCTTGTCAGCACTGCTCATAGATCAAGCCTTGTGCTCATAGACCAAGCTGTGGGTACAGAGGTGTACACTGGGAAAACATGAGCCTTAGAAGCAAATGGACAGCACTAGTTCAAATACAGGTGCCATTACTTCTGAGATTTGGTCATATTACCCAACCTCTCCGAACCTTAGTTTCCTCATCTGTAAAATGGAAATGATGATAAAATTGAGGTTAAAAAAAAAATGCTGAGTGTGGTAGCACATGCCTACAATCCAGTACTTGGGAGGCTGAGACAGGAGGATCTTTGGTTTGAGACCAGCCTGAGCTGCTTAGTGAGACCCTGTTTCAAAATATAAAATAAAAAAGTATTTGAGCATCGCTCAGAGGTAGAATGCCCTGGGTTCAATTCTCAGTATGAAAAAAATAAATAAATAAAAAAGATGTGAAACTGCCAAAGAATCTAGAACCCAGAAGGTGCTCTCTTTGTATTTTTTTTTCCTTTTCTGTGCAAAGCAGAACTAGAAGAATACCTCTGGCTCCTTGGATGCAGGAAAAGCTTTGAGAACATGAGGCAGGGAAATATTGACTTGGTTAAAGAGGCAGAGAAGGCCTTCCTGAAGAAGTGATGTTTGAATTGAGACCTGGTGGCTGTGTAAGATAGGTGAAGAGTGTGGGAGTATTTGGCAGGTAGGTCACTTGAGCCTCACAGTCCCTTCATCTGTAAATGTGGGCAGCAATGCCCCAGGGTGACTCCTTGTTAATCAAAGCCAGAGAGTAGAAGGAAGTAAGTGATTTTTAAATGGCAAGACTGCTATGCAATACAGTGCATTGTTATTGATATTATATAATAGCCAAAAGGGAACAACAACAAAAAAGGATGAATTTGAGTCCCAGAACTATCCAGTAGTGGCAAAGCTCTCACAATTCCCTCAACCTTCCCCACCCTACTCCCTCAGCTATAGTCAGGGTCTTGATGCCTTGTCTATATCGTGCTGAGTGTATGAAGGATCATGAGTGTATGAAGAATCTGAGATGTACCGGCACTTGGAAGTAAGTTGTCCCCTTTGCCTCCCTCCATCCTTGGTACCACACTACTCTAACACATCTACACAAACATGCGATGTAACTTGCCATGCTGTTCAGGGTCTCTTGAACAAAGGCAATTTCAGTTAGATAGCTGCTATCTTTTCATCTGTGATGCATTCTGTTGTTTCTGTATCCAAGCTGATATTCTTACAGTGGATGCCTTCAGGTTTATCATTTTAAGACAGCTGGAGGAGGAGATCAGGTACAATCTAGGCATCCTGGGGTGCTGAGATAGAACTTGGTGAGTAAAACAAGACTCTCCATGAACAGGTGTTACATGGAGCAAATCATTGAAATAGGTCTCAAGCAGGATGTGAGGAACCATTTTCGCTTTTTGTGGCATTAAATTGTGCTTACTCTTCCTGAAAGGAGAGAATTTAATGTAAATACAAGATCTCATATCTTTTCTGACAATAAATGCCATTTTTCTTTTTATTTGGGACTGAATGAGGAGCTTTCCATGAACTTTAAAATGAGACCAAATGAAAAAGTGTTGTTTATCTAAGTTGTCTGAGAAAAGGCACTTGGGAAAAGAATTGAACTCTAAAATAACCTTATGAAAGTTATTGATTCGTTTCTTTACGCTTCCTTGACAAACAAGGACCATTATTTCTGTGCCCGAACTGGAGCTGGGTCAAAGAATCCTTTTTTATGGATTATCTTTCTTGAAAACCAGGCTTGTCAGGAAAATGAACCTCTACAAATACAGACACGAGCCCCAGTTGAATACTGTGTCTCTTTCTTTGCTTTGAAGGACAAATAGGAAGTACAGTTAGTTTATGAAATTTCATTGAGCACAAGACAAGTTTAGGGAAAACTCAGGAAGTTTAATCACCTACTCCTATGTATTTGGTAAGCAGTTTTATTGAACACCCCCTTCCTCAGGCTAGTTCAACTCAAAAGCCCAGATTTTACCTGTGTCTAGGGTTGGCAGGACATGCACACGGACACACACACACACACACACACTCATTTTTTGTTCTTCTACCTTATATTTTTAAAGCAACTTTAAAAGATCACGAAAGTTACATCTTTTTATTTTTGAAAAAATAGAACATATAAATAAGGATAAAGGAAAAAACCAGTCACCTGTACCCACCTAGTACCGGCAACGACCACCCTCGATTCCTTGCATTTCACACTTTGTTCTTGTGCTTCTAAATACATTTTTATTCCAAAAAAGCATTACATTCTAAATACAATTTTGTCACTTGAAAGCACTGCTTTGGGGGAGCTTTATTCCTTCCTTCTCATTTTTTGCTCTAAAAAAGCCAAGGGCTTTTAGAAAAAGAGATGAATTAATCAATAATTAAAGTAAGTTTATTACACCATTCAGATGAAATAAAATTTATGTTGACAATTTATGTTCCGCTCTTTAGGACACTACAAATAATTACCCCCAGAAATTTGAGTACTGATGAAGGATATATTTATTGTTTATTTTTAGCACTAACCAAATGTTCAATAAATATTTGACCAAGTAAATAAGTTTCTTTTTAAGCATCTTGCTATTATTTCAAAGCATTTGGAAATAGAGGCATTGTATTATCTATAAGAATAGTTTGAGCCGGGCGTGGTGGCGCACGCTTGTAATCCCAGCATTCGGGAGGCTTAGACCTGAGGATCCAGGTTCACGGCCAGCCTCAGCTACTTAGTGAGGCACTCCGCAACTTAGTGAGACCCGGTTTCAAAATAAAGAATAAAAAATAGGGCTGGGGGTGTAGCTCGGAGGTAGAATGCCCCCGAGTTCAATAGTTTGTTCAGATATTATTAAAACTGTTTAAACAGGTCATATTTTCATTGACACTTTTAAGTTTGTCATAATCTAATCTTAATCTGTATTCTAGCGAAAGACTTGTGTGTGTGTGTGTGTGTTGGGGGGGTACTGGGGATTGAACCTAGAGACATTCTACTTCCAAGCTATACCAGCAATCTCTAGGTTACTGAGAGTCTCACTAAGTTGCTGAGGCTGGCTTAGAACCTTCAATACTCCTGTCTCAGCCTCCCAAGTACTGAGATTACAGGCCTGTACCACCATGCCTGGCTGCAAAATACTATTTTAAGAATATTCTTTTGCAGAGTGTTAGTTTGGAGGAGAGGATTATAAAGTGATAGAATTTCAGTAATAATATGGAAAAAATTGTAAAACTTACTTACAAGTGTTATTTCTTTGTGCTTTATGGTTTTATCCAAAGTTTAGCTATTGAGGAACTCTGGTATCCATATATCCATAAAGCAATTTTATGGGACCTTAGAAATAGAAATTGATTCGTAAAGTTTTAGACCTGAAAAAATATATGATGATCTATTCAGACCTGAGGAAAGGGCTTATTTTATTTAAGATTAACCATAAATTATTTATCTCTAAGAGGACATTAATATAAGAAAGGGTTCTTTTTATTTTGGACAGGTCCAATGCTTAGATAAAGAAATTTTTTCTTCCAACATAGACACCAGTGAGGTAATAACATTCATCATTGTAGGAATTTTGTGATGACATTGGCTAAACATTGTTTTCTTGAGATCTCCCAGTCTCTCTGAGATATCTGAGCTGATATGGGTAGATATTTTCAAGAGGGTAACCCAAGTTGTTCATTTATTTATTTGGCCCACATTTTGGAACTGGGCTAATGAAGAGCATCTACAAAGAGGAATAAATTCTCTTTTCTTCGAGAGTCACAGATTACTGGAAAGACAGATATGTAAACAGATCAGGAAAGCTTCCCAGGCTCAGATAAATTTAAATTTTGAGTTAATGTAAAGAAAAATTATGATTTTGAGAATGATAGTGTAAACTTACCTATGTTCTTCGAAGGTCCTATTTAGAGTTCAGTAAGCTAAGACTGGTGATTGAGGGATGCTTAAAAAGTGTAATGAACTGTTTGGAAGCTTGGAGGTCACTGAGACAAGAGGATCACTGGTTCCAAGCTAGCCTCAGCAAATTAGTGAGGCTCTCGGCAACTTAGTGAGACACTATTTTCAAATAAAAAATAAAATAAGGCTGGGAAAATAGTCCAGAGGTAGAAGGCCCTTGGGTTCCACACTCAGTAACACAAAAACAAAAAACAAAAAATAAAACAAAACAAAACAAAACAAAAAAACCCACAAAAATAATTGAGTGTACAGAAGAACTTGAGTTCTGGTGTAAGAATGTTGCATCTGGAGAGATTGAAGACCGCTGGTGCCTTAGAACCTCTCTAGCCTAAGGGAGCAGGGACCACCTGCTGTGGCCACCTGTCCTCAAAGGTAAAGTTTAGGCTCCTGCTTCTGCTAGTTTAGGGAGATGGCTTTTCTGATTACCTAAATAGTCTTAGAAACTCAACCTACAGATTCATTCCCATGGGCCCTTTCCGCTATAATATTGGGATCTATTCAGGGCTAGAATCCCTATGAAGCTTTCATTTCACTTTCTTAGGTTTTACTTGTATAGACTGAAATGAGAAGATGGGCAAAACAAGACCGTGCTCATTATGAGAAAAATAAATGTTTAGAAGATCTTTGCTAAATATCTGTAACCTAATAGAAAGCCTCTAGAGAAAAGAATAAATTACATTTAACGGTATCTTAATAAGTGACAGTGTTCATATATCTTTAAATACAGCATCTCATGTGATCCTTTCAATGACTCTATGGGATGGATACTTTTAGCATCCCTATTTTACTTTAGCATCCCTATTTTACATATGAGGAACCTGGGATCCAGTCACTTTAACTTAAGAACAGATGCACAGTTAATAAATTATGATACCAGGATTCAAACGTTGGCCATCTGTCTCCAGAGCCTGAGTCCTTGGTCTCATAAGAACTTGGTGAACTTGGTCAAATTATTCAATCGCTCTCATCCTGTTTCCTCATCTGTGAAGTGGGAATTATATTAATTGAACCAGTTTCCAAGGGTTGTTACATGGAAGAGCTTTGCATAGCACTCACACATTCCCCCAGCCTTCCAGAATGATGGCAGAGGTCAAGAAGACCATCCTTCTCCTGGACTACGATTGCTCCTGTGGTCAGCACTTCTTGCTCCATGAGTAGTCAGCATAAGATCAATAAATGAGATCAATAGATGTTGGGTGTGGTGGCACACGCTTGTAATTGCAGTACATGGGAAGCTGAGACAGGAGGATCTGGGTTTGCAGCCAGCCTCAGCTACTTCATGAGGCCCTTCCCAACTCAGTGAGACCTTGTTTCAAAATAAATAATAAAATAGGGCTGGGGGGATAGATGTAGAAAGCTCCTGGATTCCATCCCCACGACCACCACCACCAAAAAAAATAGTAGCTAACTGGTTTTATGAAATTGTCATTTTTATTTAATCTGTATTCTAAGACAGAGATTGTTTTCTTGAAACCATCAGGAAACATATATTACATTGTACTTGGAAATGGAATTTGTTTTTTCCTTACCTTCTTGTCATTGCTCTTTTGGTTAAGAGCAGACTGTAGTTGTCACACTATTGCCAATTTTGAAGAATGTGCTATAACAATGATAGAAATTCAGAGGTATTCTAAGCCAGGTTTTGATGTTCATTTGCTGATTGAGAATTTGTGATCAGACATTGGGAGTGCAACTTACCTCAGATACATTTTATATTTCTTAAATAACTTTGAAGAGGCCTCTGTGTTCAAAGCACATCCTCTAAGATGAATATAGTCTTTCTTGACCTGAAAGGATGACTTCATTTTTGCTTAGGAATGTTGTACATATCCATATAAATCAGGGGACCAATGTTGGTGGATTAGTCATGGTTCTCCAGAGAAACAGAATGAACAGGGTACAGAGACAGAGATAGAGACAGAGAGAGAGAGATAAGAAATTGGCTCGTGCATTGTTGGGAGTGGCAAATTCAAAATCTGTAAGGCAGGTCTGCAGGATGGAAACTCAGGTAGAATTTCTCTGTACAGTCTTGAGGCTCAATCCCCTCTTTTCTAGGAAACCTGTTTTTGTAGTCAAGGACATGGACTTATTGGATGAAACTCATCCATGTTATGGAGGGTAGTCTCCTTTACTTAAAAGTTAACAGATGCAGCTGGGTGTGGCAGTGCATGCCTATAATCCTAGTACTTGGGAGGCTGAGATAGGAGAATAGTAGGTTTGAAACCAGCCTCAGCAACTTAGTGAGGCTCTCAGCAACCTAGTGAGGCCCTGTTTTGCAACAAACAAGCAAAATAATAAATTGAAAAAAGGACTAGGGGTGTAGCTCACAGGTAGAATGCCTCTGGGTTCAATCACTAGTAACACACACACACACACACATACACACACACACACACACACAGTTAATAGATGGTACATGTCAGTCTCATCTACTAAGTAGATATTTCTTGATTTTTGATGGAGTTACATCCTGACCAGTTGTAAATTGAAAATATAAGTTAAAAATGCATTTGATATACCTAACCTACTGAACATCAAAGCCACAACAGTACACTGTAGCACACAGGTTGTTCAGCTGACTAACAGCTCTGGCTCACTGCCACTACCACACATCTCAACAGAGAGCACTGCATGTTGCTAGCCTGGGGAAAGATCCAAACCCCAAATTCAAAGTATGGTTTCTACTAAATGTGTATCTTTTGCACCATCCTAAAGCCAAACAAATCACAAGCTGGGAACCATCTGTATCTTCACAGCAGCATCTAGACTAATGTTTGACCACACAAATGGGCACCATGGTCTAGCCAAGTTGGCACATAAAATTAACCAACACATTTGGTCCCTGCCATTGCATGCGAAAGTGTATGTGGCTAGTATCCACCGATTTCCCAGCTCATTCCAGCTCAAGTCAAATGCAGGTGTTCCAACGACTCTTTCAGGAGCTTAGGAACTTCTCTTCCTCCTCCCTATAGCATTTAGTGACTCTTTAATGAATTGACTGAAGAAAAGGGGATGAGAAAGTTTAGGAAGGAGGAAAAAGCCTTCACTAAGCAACTTATGAACTATCAACTCCTGATTTTTTAAGGCTTTGCAGTGGGCTAGGCCAAGTTCATGCTTCAAAGGGTTTACGGTCTGGCCTGGCAAGGGTAACAAGCATTTAAATGAGTGCAGTAAAGTGTGACAGTGTGTGCAAGACACAGTGGGGTCACAGGAGTGGAGAAGAGCTGCCTCCGAAGGCATGAGGGTTAAGAATGAGGCATACCTAAGGCTGAGGCATGAAAGGACAGTGTTGACTGGCAAGCCCCAGTGAGATGTGAAGCCAGTTCAAGGGAGTCTGGGACTGTCAAGTAGCTTGACCTACTTGTTGTGGATTAGTAAAGTCTCAGGACTGTGATATTCAGCAAGCCCATGGAGACAGGTGAAGGCCAGATTATAGGGTCTGCAGTTTATCCCATCTGAGGCAAAGATGAGTCACAGAATAGTTTTAAAGTAGAGAACAACACAGAGCACATTTTAAAAAGAGGTTTAAAACTCAGCCAAGCAGTATGGCTACTTCCAACCCTGTGGAATAGGAAATTGATCTGGGAAAATGGATTTCAGTAAATCCTATGGTGTCCTTGTTGCTCCAGTTCACAGTCATCAGGGCGGCCTTTCGAGGGCCAGAAACATGTCTCTGTGGAATCTCGGACAGAGTTGGGCCAAAGTTAGCTTCAAAATGAGCATGATTGGAATAAGGGCTCAGCTTGCTGAAAAGTGAGAAGTAGGAAAGAAATTTCAGAGACCTTTAACCAAGCCCAGATTCACTTTTCTGTTATAATACAAAATATGATAAAATAATGACCATTCTTTTCCTTTCCAATTTGTTGAACAATAGCATCATATCATCAGTTGGTGTTCATTTAATTCCCTTGTGTTCATAATCCAAAATAACCTGTGAGGTCCTTACAAATGCCACCCATACCTAGGCTTCCTTAAGATCCCAGTATGCCTAGCGCACAGCCATGCACAGGATAACCACTCAGTGCACATGTGTTTGAAGGATCTGTCTCAAGCACTTGAGCCCCTTATTCACACCCTTCATGTGTCTGTGAGTGTTGGGATATGAAATAGCAGAGAGCTGTAAAGTGAAGTTGGCGGTGCTTTATATGATCCAGTGGTGAATGCTGCTTTTTCCATGCTGGTTCATGCTACTCAAAGTGTCATCTTCCTTGACACCAGCTCAGATGGTTTCTGCTAGTTAACAGCAGACAGAAACTTCAAGTCAGGGAACAGCGTGTCCTCCTGAGGTTTCAGGCCAATCGATGGTTTCTGCTCTGGGTATCGACAGCTCCGTACTGCATGCCCTTGTCTTGGGTTATGTGGGTTGCTTGTTGTGAAATGGATCACGCTGCTTTTATTGCCACTCAGAGTTTAATCAGGGCCCAGTGAGAACTCTGTGTGGTGTGCCTGTGACTTTCCTTTGGCTTTTAATTGTTCAGGATGTGGGGCTGTCGATGGTGTGGCTTTTGTGTGCTCAGACCTTGACTGATCAGTTTTTAACTCTGAGCTTATGCTTCTTTGCAGGATGCCACAGTTTGGAAGCCTGATTCATGCCAGAACTGCCGTTGCCATGGTGACATCGTTATCTGCAAACCTGTTGTTTGCAGAAACCCTCAGTGTGCCTTTGAGAAGGTATGGTATTCTAGTGATATCCTAAACATATTGATAAAGTCAACAAAGGGTCAGGTTTTTTCCACCTTTTTGATCACCCATTTTTTTGACAATTATATTAATTTCTAATTGGAATCTTTATGAAATGCACAAGAGAATTTTAACATACGATATCTAAGAATATCGTTGAACATTTATACATTTATTCTGGACAAGGCATTGGGTAAAGGGTTTTTTTTTTGTAGTACTGGGGATGGAACCCAAGGGCATTCTACATCCGAGCTACACCTCCAGTCCTATTTTTTATTCTTTATTTTGAAACAAGGTCTTACTAAATTGCAGAGGGCCTCACTAAGTAGCTGAGGCTGGCCTCAAACCCAGATCCTCTGATCTCAGCCTCCTAAGTACTGGGATTACAAGTGTGCGCCACTATGCCCGGCTTGGGTAAAGGTTTAACAATTGTTATCACATATGATATTCTGGGGTGGGGAGTTGTGCGTTTATCCCTACTTTCAGGCAAGGAAAGTGAAACTTGGAGATTTTAATCAGTTAACCATGATTATACAATTAATAAACTGCTGCTCAAAGATTTTACCCTGAATTCAACAATGGCAAAGATATTGACACTAATCACAGCATTTACACACCACTGAATTCGTTGAATGGCAGGGCTGACTTCTTCAAGATGGCTTTCTAAAAACACCAAGTGGGCCTGCCACTGATGGCATCCTCTGCTGCCAGCCACCTCTCCAGGAAACAGGACCGTCCTTGACTCAGGATCCTCCTTGCATTTGACCAAGTACAGGAGTGAGAGTTCCTACTTTCCCCTCTGTTAAACACATTCACTTTTTCTGACTATATATCTGTTTTGTTTGAATATTTTTTTCTAGATGCTGACTCTTTTCTTTTTAAAGTCAGTCTATTAAAAAATGGTTTGTTTTAAATTTGAATGTTTAAAACTCCCTAGGGAAGACCAATTATTTTCTTTAAAAAGCATTCTGTCAATTTCACAAGCACAGTTTATTTTTCTAGTTTCTGCTCCCCACGCAATAATTAATCTTGAGCCTTCATACCATCTAATGCTAATAAGGTTCTGTTTTTTTTTTTCCTCTCCTAACATTAGCTTGAAGTAATATCTTTAAGGGTATTCCTTAGTTTCAATGTGAGAAGTGGGGAGTATACAAATATTTAATTTGTTAGTATTTTGTTATATATCATGGATCCTTCATTTTGATGGGGTAAGCACACTCCATTCACTCCTAAGAGATCACCATTTGACTATCTCTATGTCAGAATCTGGGTGGTGAACTGTGCTTGGTGGTGCATGCCTGTAATCCTAGTACTTGGGAGGCTGAGAAAGGAGGATCACAGATTTGAGAATAGCCTCAGCAGCAAATTAATGAGACCTTCAGCCATTTAGTGAGACCATGTTTCAAAATAAATAATAAAAAGAATTGGGGATGTAGTTTGGAGGTAGAAAGTTCCGTGTTCAATCCCCAGCACAAAAAAAAAAAAAAAAAAGAGGAATCTGAATTTTGGTGGAAAGGCCATGAAGATACTACCTCTCACACCCCCACATGAATACTCATCGTATCACAGAAGAGGCCCTGAACTAAATGTAAAAGGCATACTGGTGGAAACCAAACTTATTTTATAACAGGGGTCAGCAGAATAAATATAGCCTGCCACTTTTTTTTGTATGGGCTGTGAACTAAGAATGCTTTTTTTTTTTTTTCATTTTAAAAATGATTAAAAAAAAAAAAACCCGAAACCAACATTGTGGGAAAATTATATGAAATCAATGCCCATTGCCTATAAATAAAGTTTCATTGAGACACAAGCATACTCATTTGTTCATGCATTGTCTTTGGCTACTTTTGTACTTTGATGATAGAGTTGTGAGCTCTGATGTAGACTATATATGGCTCCCAAAGCCTAAAATATTTACTATCTGGTCCTTTACAGAAAACATTTCTAGTCTTCATTCTGGACCAGATTCATTATTTCATCCTTTCCTAATTTTTCCTCCTCCTAATTCTTCACATTTCAGTAAATCCATTCTCCCAGTTATACAGGCCAAAAAACTTAAATCATCTTTGATTCCTCACTTTCTCCCACATCCCACATCCAGTATGTCTGCAAATCTCCAGCTCTTCCTTCATAACAGTGTGTTGTAAATGGAAGTTCTCCGCTCTCACTCCGGTTTCACCTATTATCATCTTTTGCCTGGAATCTATCTCATGGGAGCCTCTTGCCTGCTTTCACTGTTTCTGTACTTGCCTTTTTCACTGTAACATTGGTGTAGCAGCCAGGCGATCCTATGAAAATTGAAGTCAGATCAGGATGCTTCTCTCCTTAAATCCCTCCAATGACTTCCAGTGGCTTCTCCTCTCAACTAGAGTAACTCTTACGATATCCTCTGAAGTACTATTGTACCCCTCTAACTAATCTACTAGACTCTCCTTTGCACATTCTGCTTCAGACATCAAGCCTCTTTGCTTTCTTTAAGTCTTTCCTGAATGACATCTTATTTAAAATTGCAATTCTGTACCACCTACCACACATTTCATATCCTTCTTCCTTATGTTATTTTTCATCTTGGCACTAACTACTCTGACATACTATATATTTTTACTGATATTTCGTGTTTACTGTCTCTTTTATTCATGGTATATCCTCAGCACCTGACACATGGTAGGTGCATAGTGAATATTTTTTGACTGATTGAATGAATGAATGAGAGATGAGGCTAGAGAGTTGCTAAATTCAAGGTTATAGATAAGTTGTAGTATAGAGCTTAGAATCTCTTTTTAAGGTGATACATAATAATGAATGTTTTAGGCATAAAGATGGAATGGCCAGCTTTTCTTTTAGAGGATACCATTGGTTTTTCAAAGATAATGCATAATATTAGAAATAAGGAAATCAGTTCATAGACTATGAGAATAATACCAGAGGAGAGGATGAATATCTGAATTAGAGCATTGGTAATATAGGGATTAAGAGGAAAGGGCAGGCACAATAAATATGTAGGTGATAAATCAGCAGAACTGAATGAAGGTAGAAAGATGAGGGAAAAGGAAAGGAGAAATGACTTCAATATTTATGGCTTAACAAGTCACCAGCTGATATGTGTGTGTTGAGATATATATATATATATATATATATATATATATATATATATATATATATATATATATATATATATATCTTAGTAGCCCATCTGGGAAAAAAGATGGTTTTAGTATGTAAATAAATATGTATGTGTTGGTATATATATCCCAGTAGCCCATCTGGAAAAAGTGATGCTTTCAGTTTGAGCCAGGTTGAGTTTAAAGTGTCCAGGGAGGAGCAAGGTTGATAGGTAAAAAAGTCCACTGGATATATGAGACCAAAGCTCAGAGAAGACAGAACTGAAGATATAATGTGGGTGTCATCAGCATATGAACAGCAGTGTAAACCTTTAGCATTAATGAGTTTATGTAAAGAGATTGTATGAGAAAAGATGATAAGACCAAGGATGGAATTTGAGGAACACAATCCTTTAAGGAGACGTAAACCTAGAGAAAGGAGCTTAAGAAGATTAGGATGACATGGCCAGAGAGGTAATAAGTAAGTCATGGTCAGTGCAAAGAGCAGTAACATGGCTGCTGAAAGTAGAGGGTTTTCAGGCGGAGTTTATGTTGATCAGTCAAGGGAGTAAGAGGAAGAAGGATGCCATTGTGCTTGACAGATGCTGATGGGATTTATAAAAGAGCAGTGAATGTTAGGAGTTGTCACTGAGGCAGGAAAGGGACCTACTAAGGTCAGTTGTGGGTGTCATTAAGAGTCTACAGGAGCAGGAGACCAGGAACTTGTGGGATATCAAGTAAGGCAAACTGCTGGATGGGTCTTGGACTGGGAATTTATTATGCTAATGAAGAGGAAAAGCAGAGATATGGGGAGTGTTGGGTGTTGAAGCCACTATCAGTAGGAAAATGAGGCCAACTGGGGCCTGATAACTACCAGGAAAAGACTTGCTCAAGGATCTCTTAGGGAAATAAGCTGAGTGGGAGTGAGGAGGAGAGCTGGACACTAGGAGGCCTGGCTTCAGAGAGTTGAGGGTTTCTGTGTTACAGCAGTTTAGAGTGTGGACAGGTCCCAAGGTCCACCATAGCTATGAGACTCTCAAGGTAAATGACAGAGAGCATTGCTTGAATTTAGGCTAAAGTGAACCTGAGAAGGAGGGAGGGAGGGAATAGGGCAGGAATTGGAGAAGGGTTAAATGAGAGATATGTGCATGTATGCCTCTACCAGCTTGTACCTAACAAAGATATATGATTACAATGCACCAATAAAAAAAATAATTAAAAAATGTACAAAGATGGAATGTGGGACATTGAAGTTGCCCAGAATGATGCCTAGACATAAGGCAGAGAAGAGATGGAGATCCAGGTGCCAAGTCTTCAGTAAGTGAATATGAAGGAGTGATGAGCAAATAGTATTTACCCAGTGACATCGTGAGAATTAAACTATATATATATGACTTATATATATAAGATGTGCACATATCTCTATATGCTTAGTCCAGTTCCACATTACTCACTGTTTCACTTCGTCAACCATGGTCTGAAAATATAACTGGAGAATTCCAGAAATAAATACTTCCTAAGTTTTAAATGGTATGACATTCTGAGTAGCGTGATGAAATTTTGCACAATTCTGCTCCATCCTGCCCACGCCTCGAGCCATCCCTCTGTCCAGTATATCCACACTGTATATGGCACCCACCCATTAGTCACTTGGTAGCCACCTCAGTTATCAGATCTACTGTTCTGGTATGGCAGTGCTTGTGTTCAAGTAACCCTTATTTTACTTCAAAATTACCTCAAAGTCCAAGAATAGTGGTCCTGGCAATTCAGATATGCCAAAGAGAAGCTATAAAGTGCTTCCTTTATGTGAAAAGGTTTTAAGTACTCAACTTAATGGAAAGAAAATAAATTCCCATGCTGAGGTTCTTAAGATTTACAGTATAATAAGATATTTTGAGAGAAAGACCTTATTTACACAACTTTTATGCAGTATGTTATTTTAATTGTTCTCTTTTATTCTTAGCGTTTATGATTAATTTCTTACTGTGCCTAATTCATTATAGATGAATTTTTATCATAGGTATGTGTGTATACAAGAAACATGGTATATGTAGGGTTTGGTACTATCTGTAGTTTTAGGCATCCATTGGGGTCTAGGACCATATCCCCTGTGGAAAGAGGTAAAGAGCTATATCTAACTATTATAGCTAGCAATAAATGGTTGCTAAAATTATCCAGTTATCATCATTATTAGTGTTACCTGGTTCTTCTGGAGCCCATGCAAGTAATCCTGCCTAGCTCTTCTGGCAGTCTTCATCGATCTCTTGCCCGTGTGGTCACTTTCCAGTGCTCCCCAGTGCAAAGCCAAGGAACAGCAGCTGTGTTCTGTGTAGCCCGCAGCTCACCACACCATGCAGTGCTCCATGGTGAGGAGGAGAATTCCCTAGATCTCATTCTCCAGCCACCTACTTGCAACCTCCTCTTTTAGCTCCTCTCTGTATTGTCCTAACAGAAGTTCAATAGATAGACCCAAGTGAGGGCCATCCTCTCCTCTCCCCTTAATTGTCACTCACAAATAAAGAATTTTATATATATATTGCGGTACTGGGGATTGAACTCAGGGGCATTCTACCTCCGAGCTACTCCCCCAGCCCTATTTTTTATTCTTTATTTTGAAACCGAGTCTCACTAAGTTGAGGAGTGTCTCACTAGGTAGCTGAGGCTGGCCGCAAACCCGGATCCTCCGGTCTCAGCCTCCTGAATGCTGGGATTACAAGCATGCGCCACCATGCCCGATGAATATTATATATATATATATATATATATATATATATATAT
>PVLC010018349.1:0-32122 GCA_004027655.1 Graphiurus murinus | reverse complement strand
ATGGTAAGATTTCAGGAGTGGTGGCTGGCTGGCAAGGGAAAAGTATTCGAGGTTGTGGGCCATCCCAGCCTTCTACGATTAAATGACAAATGTAAATACTTCATATACCATCCTTCTCATACCTCTTCATTGTCCTTGAAACACAATGTTTTTAGAAATATCATTCATAGAGCAGGAAAAGGTCAATGTATGTATGCAACATCAGTACATGAAAGAGAAATCCAGTTAACCACTTATTAATGTACTAGTAGGTGAGGCTAGCCATTCCTTAACAAACTGTAAATGGAATCTGTGGGTGGTTTCTACCCCAGTAGCTTCGTACTTTTTGTTCTGAGATCGCAATATTCTACTTCTGAAAAGGATGATTCAGTCTGTAAAGCACTATCTTCTTACTTGCAAAATCAGATTAAAACTGAAAGAATGGCTCCCTTCACATAGAAGTTTGCAATCGCTCAAGTTTTCAGATGAAAACAAAATGATATGTGTTATCCATGAAATAACTTGAGCTTACATTCCTCAAGTCTTTGTGGGTGTCAAGTATTATGCTAAGCATTGTATCACACACTATATATTAGGTACCATGCTAAGCACTGTATGTTGAGCCACTAATTATAAGTTCTCACAACTGATGTGGGCACTGATTGTTTTTATTTACATTTTGATAGAGAGGTGAAGTACATTTGTCAGGATAATTCAGGCAGCCAGTGTCTGGGATGGGTTTTAAACCCAGCTATGTCAAACATCGAGGCCAGTATCTTAACCAGGCCCTTGTAAATGCATAGGTAACTGCTCTTGCTCTTAACCTTTTAATTTACTTTGTATGTTTATCTGTTCATCTCTACCTACTCTTGCAGCTTATAAGACTCTCTTTACCCTGCACCAAAGATATCATGAGGGGGCCTAGAAGCTCACAGCTATGTACTCTAGGGCTTCTAGAGTACTATTTATATCAATTCCATAGTACCTAGATTTTATATATATGTATATATATAAATCAATTAAAGTATAGATTTACTTTAATTGATGTATTTTAATTATACATTATAATGAAGTTTGGAGTGATAGATGAACTTGGTGTGTACCTCTTCAGATCCCACTCCACTCTTTTCCCTCCCCATACATGTTATTGAGATTGGTATTGGCAATTTTGTATATGTACATAGCACTCTTTGAACTGTTCAGATAATCAAGTCTCCTCCCCCCTACAACTTCCTCCATTAATCCCTTTTCAATATTTTACTGGAATACCTCCTCTTTTATTTAAGTCTCTTTTGTTTCCCAATTTCTCTCTACCTTCCACATATGAGAGAAAACATACAACCTGTCACTTTCTGAGACTGGCTAATTTCACTTAGCACAGTATTTTCTAACTCCACACATTTTCCCGCAAATGATAAATTTTTTTTCTTATGATTGAGTAAAATTCCATCGTGGATATACAACACATTTTCTTTTTCCACTCGTCTGTTGACACATGCTGAGGCTGGTTCCATAATTTGGCATAATTTGTGCATTGTGCTGCTATAAACATGGATATGCATACATCACTATATTCCTCTAACTTCACTTCCTTTGGAAAGATACCCAGGAGTGGTATAACATGCAGGTTTTATCTTCCTCCTGTCTGCCTTCTGTGTAGCTGCAGGAGGGGCTGTGCCATCTCCAGCGCAGTGACACTTGGTGTCCTCATGGATCTGACCCTCGGCTCCAGATATTCCATTGTTCTAATGTCTTCCTCACCAACATTGCAGCCTTAGCGATTGGTGTTGACTCCTCTAGTTCCCATGGTGGTCTAGTTCTATTACTTGATCTTCTCAGTCTCCAGAATGCCACGTCCTCTTATCTTGTAAGTCTCTTCTCATAAGCCTTCTCTGACCATGCCATCTAAGATATAGCTGACCTACCTGTGTCCATTTTCTATTATGACGCTCTAAGCTCTTAGTGATTTTTCTATTATAATCTGTTTTTTGCTTTCATCACAAAACACCACAGTCTAGGTCATTGATGGGAAGAAAGAATGTCATGTCTCATAGTTCCAGAGGCTGGGAAGTCTAAGAACAAGGCCCCAGCTTCTGGGGAGGGCTGCTGTCTGCTTCCAAGATGGTACCTTGAAGGATTTGTTCTGCAGAAGGGAGGAATGCTGTGTCCTTGCATTGCAGAAGGCTGAAAGATAAGGAGGAATGAAGTTTCCTCATCAGGTGCATCTATAAGGGAACCTAATCTCACACCAGAGGGAAGAGCCTCATCACCTAACATACACTTAGAAGCCCTACCTACCAATAGCACTCCAACTGTTCATGTGTTGACACATGCTATTTAGAGGGGACACATTCAATCCATAGCAAGTCCTAATCATAACTTTTAAATATAGGTGTCTTTAAAATTGTTTTGGCAGCCGGGCGTGGTGGCGCACGCTTGTAATCCCAGCATTCGGGAGGCTGAGACCGGAGGATCCGGGTTCGCGGCCAGCCTCAGCTACCTAGTGAGACACTCTGCAACTTAGTGAGACTCGGTTTCAAAATAAAGAATAAAAAATAGGGCTGGGGGTATAGCTCGGAGGTAGAATGCCCCTGAGTTCAATCCACAGTAACGCAAAAAAAATAAAATAAAATAAAATTGTTTTGGCCAATGCATAATAGTTGTACATATTTGTAAGGAACAATATAATGTTTCAAATCATTGAGTAATGGGCATTGAGCAATGAGCAAATTATTGTTATTAACATGTTTATCACCTTAAAATTCTATAATTTCTTTATAATGAGTACAATGCAAAGTACTCCCTTACAGCTGTTTTGAGATATATAGTGCATTGTACTCAACTGTACTACAGAACAGGAGAACTTATTTCTCCTATGTAGAATTGTACTTGTTGACCAACCTTTTCATCCCTGTCCACCCACCCCCGTTCTCCCCAGTCTCTGGTAACTACTATTCCCCATTCAATTTCTACAAGATCAGCTTTTTCAGAATTCACCTGTGAGTGAGATCATATGGTATTTGTTGTATTGTGCCTTACTTATCTCCCCTAGCATAATATCCTCCTGGTCTATCCATGTTGTTTTAAAGGACAGAATTTTACCTTTTTCTGTCTGCATAATATTCTATTATCTATACATAGAACATTTTTTAAAATCCATTTTCTGTTTGTGGACAGTTATAGTGCTACAATAAACACAGAGTGCAGATGTCTCTGTGATATGCTGGTTTCATTTCCTTTGGATATGTATCCCAGAGTAGAGTTGCTGAATTATATAGTAGTATTATTTTTAGCTTGTTCAGGAACATCCATACTGTTTCCTGTAATGTCTGAGTAGTGTGTATTTCCACAAACCGTTTGTATGATTCCTCTTTCTCACATCCTCACCACCACTTTTTGACTCTTTGATAATAGCTATTTTAACTAAAGATGATATCTCATTGTGGTTTCAATTTGAACTTCCCTGATAATTAGTGTTGCTGAGAATTTTTCTTGTATCCATTGGCCATTTGTATGTCTTTTTTTGAAAAATGTCTGTTTAGGTCATTAGCCCATTTTCTAATTAGGCAATTTTTGTCTTCTGTTTATCTATCTATCTATCTATCTATCTATCTATCTATCTATCTATCTATCTACTGTTAGGGTCTTTGTATATTCTGAATATCAACTCTGTCAGATGTATAGTTTGCAAATTTTTTTTTCTAATCTGTAAGTTGTCTCTTAGCTCTACTGATGTTTCCTTTGCTGTGCAGAATCTTTTTAGTTTGATGTCATCCCTTTTGTAAATTCTTCCCTTTGTTGTCTGTGTTTCTGGAATGAAAGAAGAAAGAAAGAAAGAAAGAAAGGAAGGAAGGAAGGAAGGAAGGAAGGAAGGAAGGAAGGAAGGAAGGAAGGAAGGAAGGAAGGAAGGAAGGAAGGAAATTCAACCAGTAAAACCTGAAAATATTCTATGAAAATACTCTAAGACTTGTCCCGAGAAATATATGTGTATTTGATGTTTAACTTATTTGTCTTTTATCCACTAAATTGGTAACTTCCATGAAAATGGATCCATTTCTATTTTACTTTTCATTTTTCCAATAGGTATCTTTGTGAGTGGCATGTACTAAACACTAATTAAGCATTTGTAAAACATATGATCTTCATCCTTGTTTTGAACCCCTTAAACTGATATGGATTTTATTTAAACATGACCACAGATACCCCAAGGTACAGGGAAAATATTGGGAGGTGCAATTACTCTTACTATCTTTACAAGTGTAGAGGATAGAATTAAATTTATAACATTTTATATGCCATTGATCTGAGCGATCTTTGGGGGAGAATGGGCAATCCATATGAGGGCATGTGGAAGAATCCCCTCACTGTCATTTCTGCAGGCATATTGCAATCTGCAAAGGCTTGTTAAATGGATTTAAAAGTATATTACAAAGTTTTAGCTAAATTAACTAAAATAAAGAAATAGCTTACATAATTTATTTGCAAAAAAATAAAAATAGAAGTAAAACTGCAGTTTGGAGCTAATAATATACTAATAATGGAAGTACAAAGGAACAACTAAAAATTGAACTAACATTTCTATTGCTAGAATACAATCCTTAAATGCAAAATAAAGAAAGAAAAAAAGAAAGAAAGAAATAACCAAACACACAATTTTTTTTTTTATCAGATTTGGCATACTGAAAAGTTGATACACACAAGTCCAATTTGCCTAGAAGAATATGTGTTATAAGGACTGACTATTGTCAAAGATCAACTTTGCGTGAAGTATGTGTTGTGCCTTGAGATATTAGCTAATGTTAGTAGAATGAAGCCATCACAATTAGTGAGACATTTAAAACCTAACCATCCGGAACTTGAAGGCAAAATGTAGAGTTGTTCCAGGGATATTATAAGGCATACGGTGCTCATTCAATACCTTACAAAATTTTATTACGCTTAACCATTAAATTTTAGAAGGCAATTTTTGAGGTTTCTTAATAGCAAGAAATAAAAAGCCACATATTTGACATATTTGTTCTTCCTGCTATTGGAAAAGTAGCTAAAATAACATTCATAAAATACATTTGTTAATAAAATGTGAAAATATTGACAATTTTTTGAAGAAACAACCATCATTATTAATTATGAAATATGGGAATTATCTATATAGTTTACTAAATGCAATGATAGATATTGTAACTGGTCTCATATTTGCTGAATTTTTATTCAACTAGAAATTACAGTTTTATTCAATTGAGAAATTGCAATTTATTTTGAGCAACTGAAGTAAAGATGTTCCCAAGAACTTAAATTTTCACCATTGTAAAGTTCTCCCAATACTAAGTATATTGATTAAAAACATGTGGGATTCCACTAGTAAGTGGAATTATTGATGACAAATCTTTTTTGATGGAAGGAAAAGGAGATCCCAGGGTGAAGGTTATGGAAAAGGCACCAGGATACAGTCACTCAACACATCACCCAGCAACAAACTAGAAATTCATACTTTAATACATACCAACCATGCGGCTGATTCCATAAAGGCAAGACTCTTAACATGTAGAAAAGACTCTACACACTATAAAATAAAGGAGGATTGATTATGAAGACATTTTGTCCCTCATAGATATTATCAGATTTGTCTCTTGGCAACATTTTTAAAAGTGTTTTCATATTCAAAGACGTGAAGACGTGTGTGTTTGTGTGTGTGTGTGTGTGTGTGTGTGTGTGTGTGTGTGTGTGTCTGTGTGTGTGTAGAAGATATAAACTTTCAAAAGGGCATACTTAAACAGTCCCTTTGAAGTGATAGCTTCACAGTGAGTTTGAAAGAAGTACATATTTAAAAATAAAAAATAAAAATAAACCTCTTACTTTGGGGACATAATTTGAAATAGTATATTTGGAAGAGTTTCCATTGGTGAAGAGTTTCGTTGCTGAAAACAACAGGAGTCACCTTGAAGAAGAAAAGAAAACTCACATCTGAGTACTGAAAAATTTCAAAATAGTACTTTCAAACGTATTTTAAAATCTTCCAAATAATATTTCTTAGTCAGATTTTTGAACCAACCTCTTACACATATAATGAACATAACATGTTATGAATAGTTTGTAAAAACAATAGCTGAGTGACATTAAAGAAGATTTAAGTGTATGAGTTGCATTTAAGCAAAAAATATTTTTACATGATTTGTGGATGAGATTGAAAACTCAATATTATGATTTAATAAGCCCAGTCAATTACTTGAGATGTTTTCTTTTTATCAGTGACAATTAATAGAATACCTGTTTTTAAAAAGAAGAAAATTAAATTTGGAACTAGGATGTGAATCGCTTTAATACAAATAAACTCTTGACTCTGCTCCACTGATAGGATGATGATGATGATGATGATGATTAAGATGATAACACTCTACACCTGAGGTACAGGAAGAAACAATCCAGAGAATACGTACCAAATGAATTGATTCATAACCAATACTTTTGTTTTTCTTATATCCAAATATAACACTTGCCCCATTCTGAAACTTCTAATCAACTCAAAAAGTAATCAAATGTTGAATTGTCAAATAATAGTACTTCCTCAAACTAAATAGCAATGTAGACAATGATAACTATTATCAATATATTTTAGAAAAACCGTGATTTTTATATCATTAATGAGTCAAATAAAAGAAAATCACATTTCATATATACCTCATCCTTTTACATCTTTATTTTCTGTTTTCAAAAACTTAATTCATATAAAGTAATTAGTGCAGCATTAAAGTTTATAATGTGCCTTTCAGTAAATACTGGATAAGTTCATGCTCAACAATATTCTTCTAGGAAGGATGCTTGATTTAAATAGGTAGAGTGAGTTTCCCATCCACTGGCATCAGTTGAGGGTGGTGGTTTAGAGCTTTTGGGGTCAGACACATCTGTATTCAAAGGTCAAGCCTGCTCTATGGTTGCCAGTTAATTAAATTCTCTACACTCCAGTTTCTTTTCCATGCAAACAAGACAAAATAACCTATTTTAATCTAATCTTCAGACTCTTGCTATGAAAAGTATATTAGACTTTACCTAATTGTCAGATTATTATGATGAGAGGTACACATGTAAAACACAGATCATGGCAGAATGCTTAATAGGAGTACAATATGTTTTATTTTACTTTATTTAAAGCAGCAACTTCATAGATTGTTGTCAAATATGTGAGGAGGTGGGAACATATATGATGGATATATTTGTCTCAAGCAGATAGAAATTTATGTGTATACAGGAACAGGAATGATAACACAAGCATTGTTTATAATTGTACCAAAAATGGAAACTGGGACTTAGTTGAAAAAAGTGTATAATTAAATCATGTTCCATTTCTTCATGTCGACAATATATGAAATGAAAAGTAATGTAGCAACATGGACTAACAATGTACTAACATCTCAAAAATGTGATTGTTGAGTTTTTTTTTTTAAAGGCAAATTATGGAATTAAAAAAAAGGCAAGTTATACAATATAACACTTGGAAAAAGTGTGGCAGCATGAAAACAATAGAACATATTATGTGGAGAGAGACACCAATCCAGCAAAGGTGTAAAGAGAAGCTTGGGGACGATCCGTATGTCACTCAGGGTAGCAGTTACTTCTCGGTGTGAGGAAAGAGCAGGTATCTGGGGAAGTGAAACCGTGCACTTCAACGGGAATTGTAAAGTTTTATTCCTTAAGCCGAGTCATAGAAGCATGAAAGTTAATTCTACTTCCCCTTTTATTTTGTATTATCGCATTGCTCACGATTAAAAGAAGAGCCCAAAGAAAGAAAGAGATGATCTCTGCAAGCAATACTGAGTGGCTGATCATTTGCAATTGCTTTCAATAAAGGAAAGAAGGGGGAGAGAGACAGAAAAGGGGGGGGGTGGAAAATGTTTCAATAAAGGTAATCTTGGTATTTTCCTTCCCAAAGCATTTTAGACAAGCAATTCTCTCACCCTTAAAAAGGGGGCGGGGGGAGCGGTGAGGGCACATCTGTCTAATGGGCTGGCATTGGATACTTAATTATTCCATTTTGACACAAGGACATGTTTTAACATCTTGAACATCCAGATAGCTCTCCTTGTTTGAAGGCTGAGTGAGAAAAGGGAATGCATTGTTAGTCTCTATACCTTTCTGCTTTTTATTTTAATAAGAAATGGTATCATTGTAGGCAGACAATTTGATGTCATATTTTTTCTATGATATTTTCACAGTGCGCACCAGGGTGTCTGTACTCTGCAGCTATATGACATGTAGGATTTTTTTTCTTTCTTTCTTTTTCTTTTTCTTTTCTTCTCATCACAGAGCCTCAAAAACAAGCTCCACCACACCAGGCACAAAGACTATCAATAAACATCCTATCTTTTCATTTTTTCTCCTTTGTTAGCTAATAAAGAAAAGGCAGAAATGCAATTGTTGACTATTAGACAGCAAATATTTTGGAAATCATTTCTCTCCTCTGCATCTTTGATGACCAAGGGTTTTCCCCACCTGCAGCCTCTGTTCTGCCCCAGGGATCCACTGACAACCTCACTAAGGATGTCAACTGGAGAACATGCTGAGCAGTCACTGGTCTTCCTGGGTAGAAGAGGCTTGGGTGAGCTTCTGTGGCACTGGTACCCGGTGGTCCCCTCCATGGCTCGCTCCTGTCCGCATCCCTCATTCCTTCCCGGTCTCTGCTGCCAGTGGGAGGGGTCCACATACCTGGCAGAATGCAGGCCACTCCTGTTAGCATACCAGCATTGCAGCCGGGTTGCTAGGGAGCTGCCCTCTGAGCATCCCTTGATCTATTTTTAAATTTCCACGCTTGTTTCCTCTCTGAAAAGAAGCAAAAGAATAATGCAGCTTGGCTTTCTCCTCTTTTAAGAAACAAAGTAACCAACAAGGCTAGGACCCGTTGTGAAGTTAAAAAGCATTTGCTAATTAAGCTTCAGAATGTTATGGTATTTGTGTCCATCTTTTTTCTGCTTAATTAATTTCCAGATAAGGCTGTATCTCTGAAGAGGTAGAGCTAGGGTTTACAAGGAGTGAAGGTGAAATTTGTCGGTCTTTTATTTTTTATTTATTTATTTTAAATCCATCGTGTAGCTCCTGGACCACTACCCAGGCAACCATTTAAAAATAACCCATTGTGGGGTCCCCAGGATCCCCCACCATGGGGAATAAATGAGAAATTTGGAGGGCTATCGAACAGTGAGTTTTCACAGCTGATACACAGAAAACTATTTAGCACAGGTGTTTCGGTAACTGTGAAATACTGAGGAAATTCAGTCTTCTCTGCTGCCTAGATTCACTGTCTTGTGTGGGATGGAATCTTATGGAACTTGTAAAATATCTGTAATATAAATAAAAGAAGAAGAAGAACAAAATTAGCTTTTCGCAGAACTCCAGAAATTGTTCCTTGTATGGAAGATTCTTCCTTTTTGGCCACTGGTAACTAGCAGTTTTCTTGGTATTTTTTTTTCCAAGTTAAAATGAATTCAATTTCAAATGTTGTTAGTGAATTTTTAAAATGATGTGTTATATGCATGCAGGTGTGAAGAAATCTGGTGGAGTAGCAAGTGTGCTAGTCTCCATGTGTCATGATATTTTTTTTCCCCAAGCCCTTAAAAAAGAAAGCTTTTTCTCCCCTTCATAGGCCTCTTCTAACCATCTTCATCAGCTGATCACCAAGATTAGCAGCTGTTCACTCTCAAAATTACAATGCTAGAACTAAGTTACAGTTTCTACAATCTAGAGAAACACTCGACTGTCCCTGTTTGGGAAGTGAGGAGCTGGGGGCTGCAGTTTCTTTGTGCTTCCATGTCAATTTCAGGAGAACAGACGCATTTTGAGAAAAGCGTCTAACACACATTTCCATAGAGTCCTGGCTTCTTCTCTAACCTTCAGCCTACTAAATTCTGTCCAGATGAGGTACTGTGAAAATATATACATTCATAACAGTTTTGATATAAAAACTGCTAGAATTATGAAAGAGTTCCTCATTAAAACCTACAGTTTAATTTCCAGCCCCTGTTGATAATATACTAGGGGCCTATCATTTTTCTAATACCATTGTCTGTATTAGTCTTGTAAACCCTAGATGGGGCATATTATAACCATGAAACATCCCTGGTATCCTGAGATGAAGGCGAATCAGTCCCAGGGCCGTTGGATCATGGAACCTGTACACTTAATTACAGTTTTTTTCTGATCTCCCTTTTGCAGACTGTGTTAGTCAGATTTCCGTCACTGTGACAAAATACCTGAGATAATCAATTTATAAGGAGGAAAGGTTCATTTTCCCTCACAGTTTCAGAGGTTTCTTTCTGTGGTCACTTGTCCTTGTTGCCTGTAGGCCTGTGGGGAGGCAGTACTTACTTCATGATAGGACACATGTTGTGGAAGAAGCCCATTTATCTCATAGCTAGTAACTAAAGAGAAGACGGGACCTGTGTCCCACAGTCCCCTTATAGGTCCTGGCCCCATGACCCGAAACCTACCATTAAGACCCTCCTCTTAAGGATTTCTGTCACTTTCTAATAGCACCAAGCTGGAAACCAAGCTTTCAGTGCATGGGCTTTGAGGGCTATTTAATAACCAAAGTATAGCAAGACCCACAGTATAAGTTACTGATGCTAAATTTCAGAAACAGTTTCTGAACTAAACAGTTCAAGGCATTTACCAACATGATTTCTGAAAAACTACATATGGGAATCCTGACCCTTAGGACACAAACCAGGGAGAAACAAGATTGCATGCTGCCTTGAGAGTTGGAAAAATATGCATTTGAATTCTGTCCCCTCTACTGATTAAATTAATATGGGTACATTCCCAAAACTCAGTTTATTATCTGTAGAATGGAGATATTGCCTCCATTATATGGTGTTATGAAGGTTAAAGTATATACTATCTATATGCTATCTGACATACAGCAAAACTCAGTATGTAGTAGCTAAGAAATAAGACTTACAAGCCAGGTGTGGTGGCACATGTCTGTAATCCCAGTAGTTGAAGGCTGAGAAAGGAGGATCACAAGTTTGAAGTTAGCTCATGGTAACTCAGCAAGACAGTTTCAAAATTTAAAAGGGCTGGGAGTATAGCTCAGGGATAGAGCGCCCCTGGGCTCAATCCCCTATATCATGAAGAAAAAAAAAAGGATTCCAAAATATAAGCATAAAATGGGACCTGTGATCACAGTGTACTTTGGGCTGAAGGCTCCCTCTTCCTTTACCGGGTTCAAGGACAGGAGCTCGGTATGAAACTCTGAGCACAAGAGCTCAGGTCCACATTTTCAGTAACGTGTACTAGGGTGTAGCACCCATTTTAGAAGGTAGAAACCAGAAGAGTAAAATATCAAATCATGAGTTGGAAGTGTCAGGAGCATCCCAGGGGCCCTTCCTTGTCTGTCTCCTCAACATTTATGGGGTGATAATGCTCTTGTGGATATGAGAGCTGTTTCTTCTTTGCCACCCATTTTTTTTGTTGTTGTTAGTTTTTTTGCTTTTTTGTTGTTGTTGTTGTTGTTGTTGTTGTTGTTGTTGTTGTTGTTTTTCGTGACTAAGAAATCTTTTGGTTCTATACAATGAAACTTTGATGGTGAGCGGTTGACTTTCATTTCTTAAATCATTCTGGCCAGGCTTGGAAGCCAGTAATTGTTGGGCTTCAGAAACCTCAGACTGGTCACTTACCATTTGTGGACCAGGAACATGGAAGCATTGAGTGTCCCCAGTGACATGGGATATTCTTGCTACCAGTATTACACCTTACACCGGGGTAAACTGACTCCTGAAACTAACAAGGTGCTAAACAAAGTCTCTGTGAATTACCTTGACTTTCATTTATTGTGTATCTATTACACACTCTGCACACAATGCTGACTATACCATGTTATGTACTACATGACAAAAGCAATTAGTTACTGAGGATACAGGCACCATCCAGCTCCACCCCAGCTGAGCTGCCGGAGATTATAGAAGATAAACAGGAAAATGCATGTCCTAAGCACTCTCTAAGAGTATTGCTGAGAGGAGGAAGAGGTGGGTTGGGGTTTCAGACATGTCAGTTGTCCACGTCCTTCTCTCCTTTGGCTCCCACTAGTCCCAAGACTAGTAGAGGAGTGAGAGTGATGACATATCAGCTCCACAAAAGTAAGCTGAATCAGACAATGTGGCTGAGGCTGGACACCAACACAGCTTCCCCTGCACCTCAACCCCAATGCACAGCAGCTTTCCCCCTTTCCGAATGAAGAAATCACTCCCCCATCATGGCCCTGGTGCCAAATTCCCGCCCCTCCCTTGGTTACAGTTAAGCTGGCCTCAAGGACTCACTGTATGGAGAAAATCCCTCGGTTTGGGGCTGCAGGTGGGTAGGTTCACAGGAAGTCTCAGAGAGGAAGATGAACACACAAGACCACTTTTCCTCCTTGCACAAAAGTTCTCCCCCTCCTCAGAAGGACAGAAATGAGAAACAGTACTAAAAACAAGGGTGTGTGTGTCCACCCCCCCCAAAAAAAGTTAGCTATATTTCAGCTCAAGAAGTGAATGTGTTTGTAGAGGGAAAAATCTCTCCCCCTTGCAATGCTTTTCTGAGCTGAATCATGAAAGATGAAGAGACATCTGCAAAAGAAAAAAATGGAAAAGAATTCTAGACAAACGGCACAGCATGGACAAGGACAGAGATGCCCAGCAAGGCCCTACATGAAAGGCAGGCAAATAAAGAGGAGAAAATGGATTTCCTTTGGATGTATGTTTATACCTCCCAACATGCTTTACTATGAATGATTTCGTTTTGATCTTTGCCATAGTACTGAAAGAAAAAATTGTGGTAGCATTTTTTTATTCCTTTTTTTTATTTTCTTTATTTTGAAACCGGGTCTCGCTAAGTTGTGGGGTGCCTCTCTAGTAGCTGAGGCTGGCCGCGAACCCGGATCCTCTGGTCTCAGCCTCCCGAATGCTGGGATTACAAGCGTGCGCCACCAAGCCCAGCTTTTATTCCCCTTTTATATGGTCACGGTGACTAGGTTACAGGAGCTAGGTTACATAAGCTCTGCACCCAGAATCTAGAATGCCATTAACAAGTATTAAACTCCAATTATTACTCATGTAATTATAGTTATTACGGTGACTGTTGTGTATTGCTATATCTACTTCCAAGTTTCTATGACAGGTAAGTTGGCATAACTAGTAAGTCTAATGGTTAGGAGGCACCATACTAACATGCATTGTAGTAAATCCTCTAACTAGTAAGTGGCAAAACTGAGATCCAGTGACATGATGTTCAATAGAGTTCACTGACCTGATAAATATTCTCAAAACCTTTTTTTTTTTTTTTTTGTGGTACTAGGAATTGAACTCAGGGGTGTTCTACCTTAGAGCTATACCCCCAGCCCTATTTTTTATTCTTTATTTTTGAAACAGGGTGTCACTAAGTTGCGGAGTACCTCACTAGTTAGCTGAGACTGGCCGCGAACCCAGATCCTCCGGCCTCAGCCTCCCAAATGCTGGGAGTACAAGCATGCGCCACCACACCCGGCTTCTCAAAAACTTTTAACAATGAAAAAGATTATATTAGCCTTCTGGATTAATATATAAATATATATTAGCTGAGCATGGTAATGGTGCACACCTGTAATTCTAGTACTTGGGAGGTTGCAATAGGAGGGTTATAGGTTCAAGGCCAACCTCAGCAATTTATCAATGCCCCCAGCAACTTTGCAAGACCCTGTTTCAAAATAAAAATGACAGGGGTGTAACTCTGAGGTAGGATGCTTCTGGATTCAATTACCAGTACCCCCCCCAAAGGATTATATTAACAATTTAGGCAGTCACTATTAGAGGGCACTGTAATACCAGGCTCTGGCTGAGAAAAATAACTTTATTACCCATAGTTCAGCAGGAAGCATGAGATTTGGGTTCCCATTGGTTTTCCTTGCCCCCAAATCCTACAGAGTGACATGAGTAGCCCAACGGGGTGCAGCAAACATAATGGGCTTGCATCTAAGCTAAGGAATCGATTGGGAGCTTAGAAAACCACTGACTTTACAATGAGTTGACCACACCCTGGCCTTTTCCTGGAGAGAGTTAGCAACTTTATTATCATGGTCAGGAAACAAATCTGCTATCCACCCAGAGACAGAGAAGGTCTCAATCTTCCAGGACTATGGCTGCACAGAAACCTCTGAAAAGATAATCTGCAACCAAATAAAACAGAGACCTTCCTCTCAACAAGCACATTGGCAGAAAATCCTTCTCAACATTTACTTATTTTTTTAAGGCAACTCAGCTCATCTAAGAACATCCAAAGAAAGCTAAATTGATGAAAATAACAGAAGGGTCTTAGACAGGCTTGGTAAACAGGTTTCATTCCCTGAAACTTCTTTCCAACCCTTCCTCCAGGAGAAAGGAAGTTTCTGTGGGAGTGGAATGTAGTGAAGTCTCAGCCCCATCAGACCACATAGTGCTCAGAAACCCAGGGAGACCAGAGTCTTTCCAGCCCTGAGAAGGAAGCATCAGCACCAGCATCATTAGCATCCTGAACATCATAATCCCCAGATAGTGAGGATGGAGAAGTGGGCCTTGGGAGATAGAGACATGGCCCAGGAAAGAACCAGATACTGACTTCTGGGGAGCGGCTTTGAAATATTGCATTTTTCCAGCCGTGGGCTTAGGTAAAAGCTTTGAATTCTGTCTTCCCTCAAGATATGCAGATATATATGTATATATTTAATGCATTATTTAACTTTTAGAAATGCATATTTGTGGCTCCCACCTCTAGAGTTTCACATTTAATATGGTCTGAGGAATCCCTCTTTAGAAAAATCTTCCCAGGTGGCTGATGTATTGCAGGGACTGGGAACTGCTGTTTTAGGATTCATTTTAGTACTTGGTTTTATATGTGAGTAAGATAAGTGATTTGTAAATAACTATTATAGTAGCTTACTGTTTAAGAATTATCTTTAAAAAAGCCCCCTCCCAAACAAAGTAAGGAGAATTAAGTAGTAATCTTCTAAATCCTGTCTTATATGTGGAATTAGGATGTGTTGTTTCATTAAGTATCTACTCTTGGAAACTCTAATGCTTCCTCTTACAAGAAAATAGATTATCCTAGTAAAGAAGCTATGTTAGGTAGTATATTAAGGTTTATTTTTCAGCTTTAGAAATATTAAGACTTCCTGGTATACTGCAAAAGGAAAATTCATGTTAGTTTTCCTCATCTTTGGTGACACTCAAATACATGGCCTTATAATTCATTGTGAGTTGTCCAATTTCACCATCTAATCTCTAATCAAAAATAGGTACTAGGTTACCTCAGTTGATTATCCGCATAATCACATGCTAAATTTTGAATGTCTGCTTTTCCTGATATCATCATATAATGTCGAGACTCTTCATAACTCTCTTCCACCATTCAGTTTTTTTCCAAAGAGCAGGCATATCAGAAGGAGGACATATTAATATTGTCTTCATATTTTCCATATTTAGACATCCAATGTGGCCACCATGGCTTGGAGACAACTAACTTTGAATGGGTACTTCCAGTTGCACATTGAGCTATGTAGTGGAGAATTTCTCTTCCCACCCCATATGAACACCAATATTAAATGGTCAGGGGAAGCAATATATGACCCCAGGAAGGAGTGTTCAGAGAATCACTTCAGGGTCCTATGAAAGAAAAATAGATTTTTTTCAGTAATTAAATTGGCATTGACTATTTTAGTATAGATTCTTTAAGGAAATGAAATCAGAACATTATAAAGTTACTTGCATATCCAGGTTCATAGCAGCACAATTTATAATAGCCAAATTATGGAATGAGCCTAGGTATCTGTCAACAGATGAATGGATCACAAAACTTTGGTATACACACACAATGGAATTTTACTCATTCATAATGAAGAACAATGTCATGCCACTTACAGGAAAATGGATGGAACTCAAGAATATTATACTAAGCAAGTATAGCCAGTCTCAAAAAAATGAGTCTCTCTTATATGTTCTCTCTTATATGTGAAAACGAGAGAGATGTTCAGAAATAAGGGCCACATCAGATAGATGAGCAGAGACCCCAAGGGAATGACTGAAGGGGATTAGGGAAGGAGGGAGAACAAGATGATAAAGAATGGAACAGCTGAAATCATGCTATGAATGCATACAAACCTAACAATTCCAATATCAAAGACATGCATGGAGAGAGTCGAGAAGGAGGGAGGGACCATATGTGGGGGAGGGCACTGACAGCTGTGTGCATGTATTTATCTGACACTCTGTACCCCCAAAATACTGTAAAATTAAAATGAACCAAATTATAATTTAAAAAAAAGAAAATTTCTATCTCTTGTACTGGAATTATTTGAATATGTTAGAACTGGTTGTTCTACCCTAAGATTTTTATCTTAAAAAATAAATGAGTGGATATAGTCATACTTTATTTGCATATGGGGGTGAAATCAAAAGTTCTAGAAGAAATAGTCTACTATGTTTTATATTAGAATATTATTTCACTTATCAATTAATAATCAAATATCTCTTAGGACAACAAAGTAGTAGCTGGTGCTAAAAACATAAAACATAATAATCCCATTATTTTGTGTAGCATTTGCATTTCGAATAGCTCTTTGACGTTGATTGTTTTATTTAGTGATGATGGAGTGAATGTTGCATTTTTCTTCAAGGAGATCATACCATTTGGAGTTGAGATTGAAGGAATGAGGTATAGTAAACTCGTAGATTATTAAACTACAAAGTAAAATGTGATCGCTTAGCAATCAGATCATTTTTATATAAAAAAGAAAAAATACAATGTATATCTTTGGAACTCATTTTGACTAGTAATTCACAAATACACAGATCAGTCATGGCAAGTTGGCTCAGATTCGGAGATTAAGCTACATAAACATTCGGGTATAATGGATTTCCTTTAAAGTAATATATATATATATATGTATATTGTTGTTGCATTATAATCATGCATCTTTGTGAGGTACAAGCTGGTAAAGGCATACAAGCACACATCTCTCATTTCACCCTTCCCCAATTCCTACCCCATTTCCTCCTTCTCCCTCCTACTCATGTTCAGTTTCTATTGACTTTGATATGTTTTTGAATGTACATCATGTGAATTAGGTGCCCCCCCATCACCTTCAGTTAATTCATCTTTTTTTTGTAATAAAATGATCTGGCAAAACATTTCCTGAACACTTTAACTTTTATGTGGCTTTGAGGCCTGTGCTTATGGAAAGGAAAGAATGGATTCCTGTTCAAAGACAAATCCAACCAGGCATGGTGACACACACTTATAATCCCAGTATTTGTGAGGCTGAGAAAGGTAGATCGCAGGTTTCCAGCCAGCCTCAGATACTTAGGCCCTTCCAAAACTTAGTGAGACTCTGCTGCAAAGTAAATAATTTAAAATAGGTCTGGAGGTGTAGCTAGGAGGTAGAATCCCCTGGATTCAACCCCCAGTACTGCAAAAAGAAAAAAAAAGATTATCTATCTATCTATCTATCTATCTATCTATCTATCTATCTCCAGTTGCCCATCACAAGATGCAGTGATGGGATTGTGATCCCTATTATCAAATATCAACTCTTACTGTAGTAGATACTGCAAAGGTCATAAGAGAAATATGGGATGTCTATAATTCCAAGGTATGTTCAGTATCTATTGAGTTTATTCTGATAACTAAAGAGGATGAGAAATGAAACTAGGAAAACTGAGTTTCAAAAAAAGATATTTACAATTTTTAGATGAACATGAATTTTTTCTTAAACTATCAAGCTTTTTCTCTGGATTCCTAAATAATTTGAAACTCACATGAATCACCCATTAAAACAAAAACAAAAAACCTCAGAGGTAGAAGGAAACAATATATGTCTAGTTATCTGTGGCTGTGTAACACATTATCCAAAACCTTATGATTTAAAACAAGCATTTATTACCTTAAGTTTCTGTTGGCCAAGAGTATAAGTGCACTTAGCTATTTCCTCTGGTTTACCATCTTGCAGAAGGCTGCAGAGTTGACCAGGGCTTCAGCCATGTCAAGACTCAATAGTGAGAAGATTCACTTCCAGCTCATTCATGTTGACTTTGGCAGGACTCAGGCTCCTGCTGGTTGTTAGCCAGAGATATGAGTTCCTTACCATGTGGAACTCTTCATAGGGCTATTCACAGTGTGAGAAATTCCTTCCCAGAGAGAAAGAGACAGACAGAGATTACATCCTTTGCAACATAGTTTCAGAAATACCAGGAGATCACTTTTGTTTTGTTCTATTTATCAGGCATGAATGCCAAGGTCCAGTCCAGACCCAAAGGGAAAGAAATACACTGGGTAGGAAAACCAAGAGGTGGAATCATTGGAGCCATTTAGAAAACACTTGCCCTACATAAAGTTAGCCTACTCTCTCATTTTCTCATTTTATATCAAGGAAACTGAATTGCAAAGTGGTCAGTTACCTTGTTCACCTGTTGGGGAGATTCACTTCCAGCTCATTCAGCTACCATAGCCTGTCGTAGTTGTTGGAATAGTATGCTATCCCATACAAGTGCTGAACTCTCTGATAAGAGAAAGGCAAAGATGGCAGGGGTAGAGCTGGGAAAGTTGCCTTCTACCACAGTGGTTTTCAAACTATGCTTTTAGTGAAAGGCAAGTGGGCTTCAGATGGTTGACCCAGACTTCCACTTTGATAAACTATACGTCAATTAGTTATATATTTTGGGATTTCTTGCTAGATGTCTTTAAACAAAATTGTTCTGCTGGTCAAAAAGAATTTGAAAATGGCTACTCTTAATAATTTTTATTGGATAAAGTTTCTTAGGTTTAATTTTGGAGCTGCAAAGTAATTCTGACTACATTTATGCTTTTTTTTTCTTGACCCTTGCCTCATTTTATCTGGAAATTATTTTTGTTACTTATAAATAGATAAAGGTTTTAATAATGAGTTTTTCTGTAAGTTTCAATATGCTTGAAAATGTCAGTTTTTAATCCTTTTATCAATAACTTAATTAATCCATTCAAAGTATCTTTTCTTTGAATTGTTCTCTCACATGGCATTACAATTAACAGACTGGAGAGACTTTTGGGGACTGGTGATATATATCTTCACATAAACTTTTGTCATCTAGTAAAGATGATAGACACCTAGTTGGATGACCTATTATATGAAACTGAGTCTTTTGTATATTTCTATCAAAGTCATTTTATATCCACATAGTAGAACAGCAGCCAACCTCAAGAAGACACAGAAAAGAGACAGCCTTTCTTGGGAGGGCTATTCTTTTGCCAAGTGTCTGAAATTTGCCTGGAGTCTTCAAGATTGTTTTTAAAGGCAGCATCCTAGTGGTTTGTTCCTTAACCTACCTTTTTTCACTTGAAATCTTATAAATCTTTTTTGATTTCTCTGAAAGCAAGTTTGGTTCATTTTAATACTTCACTACCATTTGTGGTGTTTTGTCCTTTAATAAAGTATTAATATCAGTGTGAAGAAGATCCATGAATATTCATATATGTATACTTCTCCTAGTGAATTTTTCCTAATCTGAATAAAAATATGGATATATCTTATAGGTTTTTGTTAAAGAAAAATATATCACCAAATTGCCCTTGAGAAATTTGGCAGTCTCAGGAGCAGATTAGAAGAATAGGTACATCTGAATATGAGTTTCCGTAATAGCCTTCCTTTAAGATAGCCCTTTCTCTCTGCTTTTCTTTATTTCTTTCTCTGAATAATAAAAAAAGAACAGCCACCATTTTCTGGGAGGATGGAAACTTGTCTATCAAGAAAATATGCAGTCAGGCGTGATGGAGCACGCTTGTAATCCCAGTACTTGGGAGGCTGAGGATCTAGGTTCGCAGCCAGCCTCAGCTCTTTAGTGAGGCATTCCACAACTTAGTGAGACCCTGTTTCAAAATAAAGAATAAAACATAGGAGTGGGGATGTAGCTCAGAGGTAGAATGCCCCTGGGTTCAATTCCCAGTACTGTAAAGAAAGAAAGAGAGAGAGAGAGAGAGAGAGAGAGAGAGAGAGAGAGAGAGAGAGAGAGAGAGAGAGAGAGAGAGAGAGAGAGAAATCATGCATTTAGGTTTGTATCTCAATGACTAAGAGATTCAAGGGTTCAAGGGGAGTCTACCCTTTGTCCAATATACCCGCCCATACCTAGTTATCCTTGTGCATTACTAGGAAAAGGTAATATTTTATTTAGTTTTACCTTTTCCACCTATGCCTCCACTACATCACTTTAGGAATATATGTATATTCATATATATATATATATATATATATATATATATATATATATATATATATCACAAACATTTAGGGGAGGTAAGGAAATTCATTGATTTTCTGAAAGCAATTTGTTAATTAACATCAAAGAAATGAATTCTGACTTGCGTAGCCTAGTGAGTGGCATTTTTCCATAGTCCTGGTTGCTATGGTGATGAAGGAAACTCGTTTGTTCTGGGTCACTCCTAAATTTGTGCATGAAAGCATAAGAGATTATTCCTGTCTAATCAAGTTATATGGAAAAGTTGAAGGGGAGGTGCTGTGTTTTATAGCCATCAACCCTCAACATAATAAAACACAATAGCTGAGAAAAAGGGATTATATCTTCTTTCAAAAAACAGAACAGAGAATATCTAACTGACCCCAAAGCCTCTTTCAGTAGAATATCCTTTTTTCCCCCTTCTGCACTAATATGAAGAATGTGGAATCACGTTTCTTAAAGGGAATTAGAGTACATATTGGGAAACTCTACAACCCGACTTTGCATAATGAATAAGGAGTAGGGTGTGCATTCATTAAACAATTTTACTTTTGAACTTAAATTCTACAGTGTGTCAAATGCCTCACTGGCTCTGCCTTGCCAGGGAGCCAAGTTCTCTTACAATTAACATAATTGGGAAAGCTGGAATGGAGAAAGAATGGCTCACCTCTCCTTTACCAGATGTCCTGGCCCCTGTGGTATATAGATTGAAGCATCTTTGCACATTCCTCTGCCTGCCCAACACCTCTGTTATTTCTAAAGCAGATGGTACTTTTTTGTGTCATTATTGGACTTTCTGCATCAGTCCAAGCAGTATTTTTATAGAATATTATGGCTTCATTATATTTTTATTTTTATTTATGTAAAATTTACTCTCCCCCCCCCCCCGAGACACATAGATGTGAATTCAAATTTCTATCCTACCATTTACGAGATGTATGACTTGATAAAACTCCTTGATATTTTCAAGTAATTCAGTCTTCTTATCTATAGAATAATAAATATAAGATTTACTTAGGAATTTGTATAGTGTTCTTCTCACTGTATTGCCTATTGATTCATAACAAAGTATTTGGCAGCTTAATACAGCAAGTATTTACTATTTTAAGTAGTTCTGAATGAGGGTCAAGAATCTGGAACAGTTTCTCATGAGGTTCCAGACAGATGTCAGCCACAGCTGAGGTCCTCTGGAGGCTCTGCTGAGGCTGGGGAGCTGTCTCCACACCCATCCTATGGCTGGCAGAGGCTTCTGTTCCATTGGGGCCTCTCTTTCTTCCTGTGTGACTGTCTCCAATGCAACTGGCTTCTCTTAGAATGAGTGCTCTAAGCAGAAAAGAATGAAAAGAATGATAGCCCAAGAACAAGAAGTGGCTGCAGAATTTCTGTGACCTAAGTTCAGACTTGTCAGCCATCATCATTCTTGCTGAGTTTTATTTACTAAAAACAAGCTATTGACTCCCAAGGGGCCCAGTAAGGCCACACCCAAAGAGAGGAGGCTCAAGCTTCACCTCTTGAAGAAATGTGTGCCAAGGAACTTGAGGACACATTTGTAAATCAACAAGCCCATATTTATGTTAATCTCTTATGCAAAAAGCACACCCCTCCCAAGGCTACCAAAGTCATTTCAGCCTTAGCTGAAAGTCCAGAATCTCAGCATCTACAATGAGTTCTGGTTTGGGAAAGACTCTTAAAATTTAATCCTTTAAGTAGAACCTGTTGTATACAGTTTCCTTCTACCTCTAAATCTAAAGACATATGTCATCTGCCTCCAATCTATACTATGTTTACATATACACATATATACATAAGTATAATGGTGGAGCAGGATTGAAATGACTATGATAGGTATTTCTAACTAAAACATGAGAAAATTGTAGTCACAAAACTGTCATTAGTTCATAGCAAATGTTGACTGCTCTCTGATTAGGTCTCATGTCCTGAGAAAAATTCTCCATGCCTTTTATCTGCACCATCTTGGTTCCTAGTTCTCTTTTCCCTCCCATCACCCATGTGGTGTTTGTTTGTTTGTTTTAATTACAAGAAGTACATGTTTGAAATTGGGCAGGTTCCTCAGCCTGCTTTCTGCCAGCAGCATTTTTGAGGTCCAAAGGCATCTTTTCTTTTTGTGCTGTCTCTGTTCTTTTGAATTCAAGTTGTCAGTATCATTGCACATATAAATCACTGCACATATAATTCCTCTAAAAATCATATTGGTCATCTGTGGATCTTACTGAGTAATACTACAGTACTCTACTAGACAAAGGCCACATCCCCAAATTCCTCAAGATAAAACCTTTTCTACTTTAGGATTCTGCTAAGACTACTGAGGAATAATACTCTTAGGATTTCTAGCATGCCTATGGTTTGATTGAAAGGAACTGTAAGACACACAGTTGATATCTTCAGTGGGTCTTTTGTCTGCCTGAAAGAAATACAGAGGCCCCACCTAAGCTCCTTTTGAGGTCCCAAGAGAAATTTCACAGTCACAACCTTGAAATGATCTTTAGATTTCCTGACAGAACCCTGTATATGCTTCTGCTTAATTTTAGAATTATTTTCTATCTGAAAGTTCGGAAAAATTTCAGAGCCATCTAGTTCCTTTGAGAAGTCTCTGCTTCAAATAATTTTTCTTTTCATACATCTTACAATAAGCAGCAGGAGGAAACACGGCAGAACTTAAGAGTTCCTTGAAGACTGTAGGATATGGAAACTATCAGCTAAAGCCAAGGTCACTCCATGTTTCAGATGGCACTGGAGAGTCCCCTTCCATATTCACTCGTAGGGTGGTTAGCAGACCTCTGTTCCTTAGTGATTCTTGGTAGCAATCTCTGATCCTCATCAGGAGGAACTTTTCATGCCAGTTGACTTCCTGGAGCAAATAATCCAAAAGGATAAGACCTAGACTCTAAGAATGACAGAGTGTATGCAAGTTGAATCTGCAATCTTTTTATAACTTAAGATTGAAGCAACATCCCACCACTTCTTTTTTTTTTTTTTTTTTTTTTTTTTTCTTTTTTGGTACTGGGGTTTGAACTCAGGGGCATTCTACCTCCGAGCTACACCCCCAGCCCTATTTTTTATTCTTTATTTTGAAACCAAGTCTCACTAAGTTGCGGCGTGCTTGACTAGGTAGCTGAGGCTGGCTGCGAACCCGGATCCTCCGGTCTCAGCCTCCCGAATGCTGGGATTACGAGCGTGCGCCACTACGCCCAGCATCCCACCACTTCTGACATCTTCTGTTCCTTAGAAGTAACTCATTGAGTCTAACCTAATCTCTTGAATGGAGAAGTGTCAAGGTATCTTGGAATACATTTGCAAAACCACCCCCATTTTACTCTTATGGACTGCTTTAGTCAGCATTATCACCACTGTAATCCAAAACACCTGACCACCCAAATTAGAGGAAGGAAGATTTATTTGCTCAAAGTTCTGGAGATTTCAGGGGTTCAGTCCATGTTAGGCCTTGTGAAGTTAGTGGAGCTCAGGGCACGTGGCAGGAGAGAGACAGAGACAGAGAGGAGAGAGAGACACAGACAGACAGACAGACAGAAGGGAGAATGAGCAAAGGCTCTGCTCACACATCATGGAGGGAGGCTGGAAGCAAGAGAGCTCAAGCAAGGGGATTCAAGGACAAAACACAATCCCAAAAGCCTTATCTGCCGTGACCAAACTCCTCCAAGCCACACCCCACCTACCTAGGTTACCACCCAATAAATCCATTACAACATTCATGACGTAATTATATCCACTCTGAACATCAGTATATGAGCTCTTTCAGGGGACATACTATATCTAAACCATAACATGGACTGGATTGGTCCCTCCATTTTTATTCATAAATTTATATAAATATTATTTATATATGATGATAACTAATATCATTTCCATTGGGCTGTGGTTATATTGTATGGACTTTGAGTAAAAGACATACTATCCATAGTAGGTGTTTAATAAATAGTAATTTTTAATTAAAAATAGGCATTTTTCTATATCATTATTCTAACCTGTATAAAAATCCCATGAGGAGTAATACTATTATCCTCACTTTACATGTTAGAAACTTGGACTCCTAGTATAATTCCTGGGATTGGCCCCATGTTGACACCCCTAATAAGTCACAAAACTGGGTATATAGCACCAAAAGCTTTTTTCTTACTCTGTACCAAGCTAGCTTTCTAAAGATATATGCAACATTTTGAAACAGTTCATTTCTTGAAAAATTGCCATTTTAAGTAGAAACATATCAGGATCCTCCAGAGACAAATATCACAAGCAGAAAGCATAGTGTAAATTATTTTATCATACAGAATCTTTGATTATATGAGGTTCATGTATTTTTATTGCAAAAGTATCAAGACTTATATAGCAGCCCTCTTTGGGAAATGAAAAAGAAGGTACACATTTATCCATTCAACATCATTCAAGCACTCATGCCCTGTACCAACTAACACACTGTATTAGTTATTATGGCTTTAAAAAAGACTCACATGGCTTCTGAACAACTCTGGAATATATATGATCTGTTAAAGAAAATTAAATAGGAGCACAAAGACTTATCCTAAGACTATTAGTTGTCTGTTGCTACAGTAGCACTCCACAAAATACCACTCCAAAACTCAGTGGCCCACAGTAATAATGTATTCTTACTTACCTTTCTGTGTGTTGCCTAGGCAGGCATTGTGTGACTTGCCTGTTCTCTGCTTGGTTGGCATAAAGCAATAGGTTACATCAAGGTCTGCTGCTCTGTGACTCATCTCCCCTGATTCAGCATGATAGCCAGAGGATGCTATATTCATACTGTTTTTTGTGGTGGTGCTGAGACATACAAGGTGCAACCATAAGCCTCTGATGGCCTTAAAGGTGAAGGTCTGGATACACTCTCACTTACCCTATACCCCATTGGCAAAAAAAAAAAAAAAAAAAAAAAATACACATGGCCAGCTTAGATCTAATGGGGCAATAGAATTAACTCTGCCATTAATGCATTAATGAAGGAATTTAAAAGTCACACAAGAGAAACACCTGGATATAGAAAAGGGTCATAAGTTGAGAACAGTAATAGAATTTATCACAATGAGTAGAAGAATATGATAAACCCCTTAAAAGGACTCAAGAAAGAGAAGAGTGAGCAAAGTACAGGATCATTAAGTTTATTACCTTCCCTAGGTGTATGTGAATTAATTGCTTTACTGCTTGGCACCTCAGTTTCCTCATCTTGAAAATAATTCTTATAAAGATTAAAGGTGATCACATACATAAAAATGAATACTAGTGTCTGGCATGAAACAAGACTCAATCAAAGCAACAGAAAAAAAAACTGGAGTAAAGAGACTTCATATTCTACTGGAAGAAGCAAAAATCCCTTTGTGAAACAAGTAGAAAATGATTATGGACAACCTCTGAGCAAGAATAAGCAGCAAATATAATTTGATCCATGTGGAGAGGGCTTGGTTAGGAATGTCTTTTTTATCCATGTAGAATGGAGCTCACCAAATGAAAAACTTCAGTTTTCTCTCTTTTATTTCTTAACAATTAATTGCAGGAGAGCATGCATACATTTCCATTCATCTTAACTGTTTATAAGGTATTCTGGCAGTGAAAGGACATGGTTGTCATGGAAGCAATCGAGAATCAGGAATCAGAACTCAGGAGAGTATATGCAGCTGACCATGCTCATTTTTGCAGTACAAAAGATTTTTTTTTCTTTATAATAAGTCATTCCATCAACATTTTCATTTTGTGATACCAAACCAAATTCATTAAGTAAGTGCAGTCCTACAAGTTTCTAGATATAGTCACATATGTGCATATATACTTAATCATTCTATGTATCTTGCATATACATATGCATCTTAGGTATAGCTCATTCTCATTTTATCATTGCCTTGGCGGAGTTCACAATTACTTTTTTATTTCCGCTTTGTTTCCCCAGTAGGTAAAACCTCTCTCCTCAATGAGTTTCTAATTTACTTGAGGAAATGAAAAATATTCAAAAATAAATATTCAAGATAATAGATAAGGATATAGAGAAAGAAAAATTGGGCTCTCCCAGGTCCTGTATCTGCCTTTCTGTGTGTTCTAGCTGTATCTTCTTTGTGTTCTTAACTTTAAATATTTGAACAGATTATTTTCAAAAGTATCATCTGATGTGTGTGTGTGTTTTTTTTTTAATTGAAAGCTTTACTTCAGATCAATTTAGCAGTGACCAGGGATGCTTCTTTAGAAATAGTATGCTAGGTGTTTTTCAAGATGCAGAATAATTAAAGGATCCTAGCAATCCATAGAGATTCTAGTATATGGGACACTAAAGTAACCAACTACCTGTTGTTCTGTACATTTCAAGAAAAAATAAAATTTTGTATGATTTTTGCTCTCTAGGAAGAATTCACAAAGGTGTGTTTGAGCTGTTCTTACAAGATGTAAAGAATTAAAAAAGAAACATAAACTACTCTAGTAATAAAGATGTTGAGATGACTTATAGACCTTTGGAATTTGCCTTTTTTTGTTTTGGTCCTGGGGATTGAACCCAGGAACATTCTACCTCTGTGCTACACGCCCACCCCTTTTTTGTTTTTTTATATTTGGAATAGGTTCTCAAAAAGTTACCATTTACTGACCTCCAACCTATGATACTCTTGTCTCAGCCTCCCAAGTACTGGAATTATAGGCATGCACTACTATGCATGGCCAGACCTTTGAAAAAAAAATTTTTTATACTGGAGACTGAACCCAGGGGAATTCTACCTCTGGGCTACACTGCCAGCCCTGTTTTACTTTTTTTTTTTTTTTTTTTTTTTTTGAAACAGGGCTTCACTAAGTTACTGAGATTGGCAATGGACCTGTGATCCTCCCTTTTCAGTCTCCCAAGTACTGAGATTACAAGCATGTGTTACTATACATGGCCCTTTGAAACTCTTTATTTAGAAGGTAGGCAAAACACTAAGGCTGTAAATATAGCTAAGAAATTTATTAGAATAGTGGTGATATATGAAGTCTTACAAAGACAGAGAGAGAGAGAGAGAGAGAGAGAGAGAGAGACTGAATAGAGACAAAATATATAGAAAAGCATAAAAAATAAGCAAAACAACACCCCCTCTCCCCAAAAAATCAAAGGAAACTAGGAAATTATCACATTCAATAATATAAGAAACGCAGTGTCATGGAAAATGAGAGAGTTTCAATTTCAAAAGAAAAATCACTCAACGTATGACTAAAGGCCAAGAGGAGGATGTTGGTGAAAAATTAATTATCTTACTAGAGAGATCTTTCTTATGAGCCATCAGAAAATAAGGGAAGGACATGTGAACAAACATAAATTTTAAGGAGAATGAGAGGGAAGTTAGAAAGGTCCACATAAGATGTTCTTTGTTTTACCATTTTAGTAAAAAGTCTTCACAAGTGTGAAGTGGGGTCAGAACATTCTACCTCCTCTTATTGTTCCTAAGCTGGATGCCTAGACCTATCGCATCCTTATCTAGTGGAAATCTTAGCCAGATACCACAGTACCACAGATTTTTGAGTCTGTAATTCTTGAGATCAATGGTATTTTACTAACTGAATAGTCTCAACCTATCTATCTATCTATCTATCTATTCTCTAATATATATTATGAGTTTTTAAGCTTTTCTATATTTCATTGTTTTCTATTAAACTTTTGTTGGATCATTGTAATTGTACATCGTAGTGAGATTCATAATGATACATTTATATATGCACACATTGTCACGTGGTCTGTTTCGCTCCCCAACTTCCTGCTTCCCTCCCTATATATGATAGTAACCCTGGGATCACAAGTTGGAGGCTAGCCTGGGAAACTTGGCAAGTCCTTGTCTCAAAATTAAAAAAAATAGAAGTACATCATGTGCATTAGGGTGTCCCACTGAACTTGAGAAGGAGGGAGGGCGAGGGAGTGGGGTAGGAATTGGGGAAGGGGTTAAATGAGAAATGTGTGCATATATGCCTTTATCAGCTTGTACCTAACAAAGTTGTATGATTACAATGCACCAATTATTAAATAAAAATAAATAAATAAATAAGAAAAAAAATATTTTTTTAAGGGCTGGGGGTATAGCTCAATGGTAGAGCACTGTTGTGCTCAATTTCCAGTACTGAAAAAAAGAATAAATCATTTTCTCTACCTGCTCTCTTTTCTATAAAACCTTCTCTAGAGCAGTAGTCTCAACCAATATTTAATCTCAAAAGCTATTTAATTTGGGATTGTCTCAATGCCCTCAGCTCAAGCTTATTTTAGGCTTATAAGCTTACAGTGAGGGAAAAATATATATTTTTCTCCTTCCCATATTCACTTTTTCTCCAAGTCCCTATTTAGGGTTACTCCTCCAGTATATCATTAGGTAGAGAGTAGACTAGAAAGGACATCATCCCATTGACGCAACTGCAATAGCTATCATCTGTTGTCCTCATCCTCTTGAGACTGATGTACAACTTGAGACTCTATGTCTTTTGAGGATCTTTTATTGGGTTTCTCATACACAGGGAACCACCAATAGCAGCTTCTATAATACAAGAAGGATTCTAGCCTGTGGTGCAGAGTGGCACATGACTGTAATCTCAGCACTTGGGAAACTGAGACAGGAAGATTGCAAGTTCTGGGCCAGCTTCAGCAACCTAGTGAAACCCTATTTAATAATAAAAGTACTAAAAATAGCCAGATGGCCAGATATAGCTCAGAGGTTCAATCCCCAGTACCATATTTTTTTTTCTAAAAATGAATTCCAGCCTGGCTGGCTGCACTCAATTCCACATTCATCATCTTGCCTTTTGGTTATCCATGCCCTGCTGGGTCTCTTCCTCCTTCCATGCAGTTCTTAAGAGAGTTTCAAGATAATACTCTATGTTGAGATCCTCATTATATTTCAAGAAATATGCTCCTTTTCCAGCAGTAGAAGGAAGGACAGCCCTCTTTCCCCTCAATATCAAAGCGGCTCACTGTAGGCACCAGGTTTTGCTTTCCAACTTGTCCCAGCAAGAATCACCTGACAAGCATTAGGTTCTGTAACTCAAAGGACACCTACTAAGGTATCTCTGGGGTTCTTTTGAAAAGTTTTTCACTTCATACAAGGTGAGAAGCAAGGAAAGGATATCACAGTATTTCAACTATTCTCCCTGGTGAGGTTTCTCCTGTCCTCTTAAACCTCCATCTCGGATATACTCGAAAGGTAGATGTGGGCCTATGTATCAGAATGAATTTTGTGCCATTTCCTTTGCAAGTCCTGTGTAACTAGTTTAGCATCTCTCTTTAGAATGGGGGAGGATTTGGCAAATGCTGTGTTATTCTCAGCCAAGGACCTATACAGAAAATTCAAGATAACAGGAAGAGTTGAATTTAACATCCTGGTACATTAGTAAAATGGAATATTAGATCATTTATTGAGTCTGAATGAGGGCATTTAGGGTTTTTTTGTGGTTAATAAAAGAGAAAAAAGGGACCCTAATAAGTGGGGTAGGTAGTTAATTAGCAATGAGGGAAAGATTTGATGAATAACAATTGTGTGGCGTGATAACATCAATAGGAACTATAAGCTATCGATACAGTTTGGGGAATTTTGCTGTCAAATCCAGTAATATGAAATTAGAGAGACAAAGTAGAGAATTTTCCCCTATGGTAATGATCTGCAAAATGTTTTTCAGCATAGATGGTAATAATCAGTGGTCAAGGTCTACATGATAAAACAGTGTGGGTAGAAAGAGAATTACACAAACAACCTTAGCCATTCATTAAGCACTTCTTCTGTGCCAAGAACTTGCTAAAGTCTTAATAATATAACATGTATCTTATATAACATTTTCCTTGTTTTTGTAGCAAAGGAAAGAGAAACTAACTTTTCCCTGATACCTTGTGGCTCTAGAGGGGATTTTAACTCAGATCTGGCCACATGGAGTCGGCACCCAGATGTATCAGAAGAATGTGTTAGGCTTGGAGATGAATGAGTGACTGTGGACTCAAATGTATAGAAGAGCTGGGGTTCTTGGAGAGAGGAATGTTGGGAGGTCATAAATCAAGAGAAGAATTTCAAAGCTAATATCAAAAGGTACTAATGAAGTACAAATGTGGTTGGGCAAATGGTTTGCCTAAGTAGAGTAGAGACAAAGGTCATTGGAGTAGAAATAAATCCAAGGATTGATAGACAGTTTGCCCTGTATCTTTTTGAGTATTATCCCCAGCCAAGGAAAAGCAGAAAGATTGGGTGTGAAATATAGATCTGTAATTTAGGGAATAAAAATGTCAAAAAACTTAGAGAAAATATCATGGAAGTGGGCAAAATTGGTGGCCCAAATGAAGAAATTTAAATAATGGTGGCTTCATAAAGAATTGGAATCCTTAGGTAAAAAGAATGACAAAGAACCAGGAAGTGGGAATCAAAGGAAATACAATTCCAAGACCGACTTCTAGCTGCGAGATATGAGAAAATACTTCAAGGAAAGTAAGCGGGATGTTTTTAAAGAAAGAAAGGAGGAGTAATATTCATATCCTTCACTTTGCATATTCCCAGAGAGGCCTTTCCTTGTCACCCAGTCTAAAGGAACTCCTTTCTTCAGTAATTCTCCCTCACATTAGCCTGCTTTATTTTCTTCACAGTGCTTATTTTAACATAAAACTACTCTTGTTTGCTCTTTAAATACTCTACCCATCACTAAAGCAGGAGTCCTGTAAGAATAGGGACTGTGATTTGTTCATCACCTCAGTCCCATCACAGACAACAGAGCCTGACCCACAGCAAGAGCTGGGTGAGCATGTTTCCTATGAATGCATGAGTTGGATGAAATGCTGGAGGATGATGCCAAGAACCATTTAATGGCTTTAAACAGGATGCACAGGTATCAAAGAGCAGAGGCAGGACAGTTGGTTGATATAGGTCAAGAAACACAGATCTAAACTAGCTGGAGAAAGCATTTGGCAACATACCAAATATTCCTACCCAGACATGTTAACCTTCCTTTGTAAATGGAGGTCCCCCGAAGTGTAGATTTGGGAAGCAACAGGCTGCTGGATCATGTGTAATATGGGAAGGTAATTGAACTATAAGGCTCTGTATTTCTACTTGGAATACCTACTTCATATGTGGGAGCTGCTTGGGACTTGAGTGAAGTGTGGTTTCTTCTTAGCTCCTTAACTCTGACTTCAGTAGTTTGTGACCGCTGAGGAAGGTTAGCAGGGACACATGGGCTCTTTTCTTGTTCTCATTCCCCTTATGTTTTTGAAGTAAAAAATAACTGATTAATAGGAAACAGCAGTCTGTATTTTTTAGATAAAATGCAGTATTTATATAATTACTTAAACTTTTCTTTTTTAGCCCATTAAATCCCAAATTTCCAGTTCTGTGAATATTTCGATGAAGTTAACACATATTCATTAAAGTAGGTGGTAAATCATAATCTAGAGTTTATATCTCCTTATTATATGTTTTCATATGTATATGGAAGTATATGTATGTATTTTTCAAATACTCTAATCATTCACTTATTATTGTTCTCAAAATAATACAACTCTAAATTCTTAGTATTTTAGAGTGACCATAAGTGCTACATTTGTTGCTTACTTAATTAATTAATTTTTTGTGGTACTGGAGGTTGAACCCAAGGGTGTTCTACCTCTGAGCTACACCTCAGCCTTGTTTTATTTTGAAACAATGTCTCCCTAAGTTGCTGAGGGCCTTGTTAAGTTGCTGAGGCTGTCCTCAAACCTGTAATCCTCCTTTCTCGCCTCCCAAGTACAGGCTTTACAGGGATGTATTACCATGCCTAGCTACTTCAATTTTTTATAGGTGTCCTATATATAGGATGATGGAGCATAATGAGTTAATGTCAGAAAATTACGGTTGGAGAAGACTATTGCAGAGAGCTCACACACACACACAAAAAATGGCATTGGCTTACAGAATTCCAAA
>PVLC010018348.1:0-32185 GCA_004027655.1 Graphiurus murinus | reverse complement strand
AGGTAGAATGCCCGAGTTCAATCCCCAGTACCGCAAAAAAAAAAAAAAAAAAAAAAAAAAACAGTGGATTTGTTGTGAAACAGAATAAACTGAAGACCCACCAGAAAAATTCTATAGTCCCAGTTAAAAATAAGAAGGAAGCCGGGCGTGGTGGCACACGCTTGTAATCCCAGCATTCGGGAGGCTGAGACCGGAGGATCTGGGTTCGCGGCCAGCCTCAGCTACCTAGTGAGGCACTCCGCAACTTAGTGAGACTCGGTTTCAAAATAAAGAATAAAAAACAGGGCTGGGGATATAGCTCGGAGGTAGAATGCCCGAGTTCAATCCCCAGTACCACAATAAATAAATAAATAAATAAGAAGGAAGCCGGGCATGGTGGCGCACGTTTGTAATCCCAGCATTCGGGAGGCTGAGACCTGAAGATCCGGGTTCGCGGCCAAGCCTCAGCTACCTAGTGAGGCACTCCGCAACTTAGTGAGACCTGGTTTCAAAATAAAGAATAAAAACTAGGGCTGGAGGTGTAGCTCAGAGGTAGACTGCCCGAGTTCAATCCCCAGTCCCGCAAAAAAAAAAAAAAAAAAAAGGAGGAGCTGGGTATGGTGGCGCACACTTCTTAATTTCAGTACTTGGGAGGATGAGACCAGAGGACCACAAGTTTGTGCCAGCCTCAGCTAGTGAGGTCCTCTGAAACTTAGTGAGACCGTTTCAAAACGAATAGAAAAATCAGACTAGGGGTATGGGTCGGAGATACAATGCCCCAGGTTCAATCCCCAGTATGGCAAAAAAAAAAAAAAAAAAGAGTAATCAGATTTTTAAAGTATCTTTATTAATAGCAAATGATCCCCTTCATTTCTTCTTATACTCTTCCTCATTGGTTTTCTGGACACAGCTCACCTGATTCTGCAACTGAAAGACAAGAATCAGCAAGTTCTCAAATATTACTTATCAAGCACTAAGCACGAACTAATAATGCACATTAGTATTCTCTGGTAGCACCCAGAAGCAACCCTTGAGAGCTATTTAATAGTAAAAATAATTCAACTTACTGAGATACTGTCAGTCTAACAAATAACTTGTGTGGCTTTCCTTCCTGGTTGGGTTGGTTCATGCTGCGTGATGTCTTGGTAATAAATTATCTGATCCACCTTTATTAAGACAGTATTTGGCATATTAGTCTTTAAATCACATGTACATTTTATTATTTTCTATATGCATACTGGTACTAGGATTGAAGCAGGGGCCTCACTGATCCATACCCTAGCCTTCACACCATTTTTATTTTTTCTTTGCAGTACCAGGGATTGAACCCAGGGGCATTCTACCTCTGAGCTACACTCCCAGCCCCATTTTTCTTTTCTTTTCTTTTCTTTTTTTTTCCCCAGTACTGACGATTGAACCCAGAGGCATTATATCCAGAGCTACATCCCAGTCCAATATTTTTCTTTATTTTGAAACAGGGTCTCCTAAGTCGCAGAGGGCCTAAGTAGCTGAGGCTGGTCTCAGGCCTGCAATCCTCTGGTCTCAACCTCCCAGGTACTGGGATTACAAGTATGCGCCACCGCACCTGGCTTTTTTTTTTTTTTTGCGGTACTGGGGATTGAACTCAGGGGCATTCTACCTCTGAGCTATACCTCCAGCCCTATTTTTTATTCTTTATTTTGAAACTGGGTCTCACTAAGTTGCGGAGTGCCTCACTAAGTAGCTGAGGCTGGCCTCGAACCCGGATCCTCCGGTCTCAGCCTCCCCAAACGCTGGGATTACAAGTATGTGCCACCATGCCCGGCACCTGGCTTCTATTCTTTATTTTGAAACAGGTTCTCACTGAGTTGTGGAGGGCCTAGGTAGCTGAGGCCGGCATTGACCCTGCGATACTCCTGTCTCAGTCTCCCAAATACTGGGATTACAAGTGTGCACCACCACACACTCCGCAACTTAGTGAGACCCTGTTTCAAAATAAAGAATAAAAAAAAAAAAAAATGGGGGTGGGGGTATAGCTTGGAGGTAGAATGCACCTGAGCTGAATCCCCAGTACCACAAAAAAATAATAATAAATAGGACTGGGGTTGTGACTCGGAGGTAGAATGCCCCTGGGTTCAATCTCCAGTACTGGAAAAAAAAAAAAACACAAAAAAAGTTATTATTGTCTATCCTATTTAAGTTGACACTTACTTCAAAGTGAATGAAAACTCCAATATCAGCCAACATCAACCATTCTTACCTAAAGAATAATAAGAAAAAGTTAATATAGATGACAAGGGTATAAAATAAAAGGTTTGAAAATGCTAGTTAACTTCAAAATCTTAAAAAGAGTAAAATTCCAGAGACAAAGATTGGGGTAAGTTACAGCATAAAAAAAAAAAAGGAAGAAACTTTGTGGGGGGAAAAAAATCTAAAATTATTGTGTAAGTAGTAAGTAGACACCAGAATTGGAATGAAGACTGTATCTTCTTCAAAATGTAAAAGCCTAACTTATTTTCACCAGTCTGAGCACAATGAAGTTTGACTGCAACCCAAAATATACTATCCCTTATGTGAAGGTATGTGACAACGTTCACCTTCCCCAGTGAGTTTTTATCAGCTCTTTTCATATGAAAGCACATACCCTGGTCCCATTCAAGTATGTCTTCCATTCTCAGGTGGGCTAACCACCTTCAACAAGAGTCCTCCAAGAGAGCCTTAACCCTTCCCACAGTACACAACACTGCAGTTGTTACTCTGCAATCCTATGTATTTGCCTCATTCTTTTCCCTCCAAGTCCTCTGAGTTTTAAGTTAGGGCAAAGAAACTGCCTTACTGGGACAGCAAGGAATCCAAAGTTTTCTGAGGGAGAAGACATTCACCTTCACTATATGCCAGGCAGGGCCACAGTGCACAAAAAAAAAAAAAGAAAAAAAAGAAAAAGAAAAAAACAAAGATCTGCCTTAATTCAAATTCCCAAATTCCAGGTATTTCTGCCTCCCCTATATCATTACTGCCACAAGTATATGAAATAGAATTCCCTGTTGCACATGTACCATCCATAAGGGATACTATATCGTTTTGTACTCCTCCCCATTCTCTAGATTATCCTTATCCTATTCTATGTCCAGCCCCCCTTTCACTCTCAAAAATAAATTAAAAAAAAAAAAAAAAAAAAACTTTTCAGCACTGGTGTTCAAAACAGTTTTATGGTTGATTATTTACCCACAACTGTGAGATTCCCACAGTTGAGTCTTAAAAATTGCCAATCATTATCTAGCAGCAATGACAGATGATTAGAGCAGTCAAATCCTCTAAATTCTTTCCCTAATAGGCAGCCATTTGAGAACTGCACTAGCAGACAGCACTGAAACATTATCAGCTAAAGCCCAAACCAAGGAGAGGCCCAGAACACCCCAACTCTCTATAACCTGTCTAAAACCATTAAGGGAGAAGCAGTAAATGCAGGACTGTGGATCATGTCACTGCAGCTGACAATGATTAACAATAGGAGACATGCAACCCCCACTATGGTTAAAAGTCCAAAACTAGTCACTCGCATCTTTTATTAGGTAAAATGAGACTATTATGCGTTCTTTGCAGGTTTGCAACCTTGCATGTAGAGTACCCATTGCATTTCTTTTATCTTTCAGAAAGCACCGGTCTCTGTTCCAAGGGCCTAACAGTACGAAAATACATTCTGACATCACACCTCTGAACTCAGACTGTTTTCATTAAAAATTATTTTGGTTTGTTACAAAAGATTATGAAATACAATGCAAGCACCTCGGTATATAACATTATTGCTGAAACCCACTTAATTCCCAGCTTTTTGGTTGAGCACTTTTTAGAAAGTCCCACTGTACTAAGATTCACAATTTATAGCTACAAATTAAAACCACTAAAAATCAACTGAAGTCAATAGTTTCTCATACTTAAGTGCAAAAGTCTAATAATCTTGAAGTAAACAGAACCACCCCCACCCAAATGATGTTCTTAAAAGTCCGTATGTCATACCACGTAAGTTCTCTGAAAATTGTACTGACTGGTTAAAAAAACCTGAGCTTGATATTTCTGAGCACCCACAATAACTAAGCCACGGTAGCAAGCCTTGGCCACTGATTTTATGTCACAGGAAATCCCCCATCAGTATTCTATGCAACTTAGTGATATTCATGTCACTATTCTGAGTATCGTTTGATCTAATTCCGATTCTAGCTCTGACCATTATATTAATATGAAAGAGCTAAACTAGTCACCATTTGTTCATCAAGAGGATCAAGTTGTTTGTTTGAATGGACTACATATTAAAGAATACAAATCTGTCCCCACCCTGTGATTTGCTTGCCAAACAGCAAGTGATTTTTCTTAATACAGTGGAAGAAAATTCTCAGTCATGAAGGGTTTTCACTGGCAATTATGCAAAGTAAACCAAACTTTCCATTTACAGAACAGAAAGCATTTTATGTGAAAGCTGTTTCTCATGCATGCTAACTAAAATCCAGGTCAGAGATCAAAGTTGAATTGAGGTCTGGAACAATAGTTGATGCAAAGCTTAAGTTCTAAGCAACAAAGGAAGGTGCTTTTGAAGGCTTATGTTTTCTTTTTTGGCCTGTAACATCACATCCCTAAAAACTAAGGGAACCAAGTTCAAAAAGCTACTCTGAACAAATGTATTCTACAGAACACGACGAAGTTTTATGATTGGGAGTAACTCCCAACATGTACTCAACTATAGGCAAGTCAATGATTCACACCACTTTCCCACCCCCCAAGTTTGAGTATAAAAGGTCTTTGACAAGTCATGTAACTTGAACTATTCACATTAGATTCCCATCTAAGCCAAAGTTAGTAACAGGTGTTCCCATGAAACCCAATCACAAAAAAAACCCTACAGTTTTGTCTTAATTCACTCAACTTGCAGGAAGAATCACCAAGATTGCATAATAAAATTACTGATATTGCTTTGCTGACCTTGGGCAGATCAGTTTGCCAGAACAGACTAATTATCACATGCTATTCAGTCCATGTCAAGGTGCGAAGAACACCCTGGTTCCCAAGTATGGTTTGGTTCCCTCTCCCCACACCACTGTGATGTGTTCCATGTTATCTGCAGTTACAATGCAACTAAAGAAACCACAACTGAGTCAGATATACCAAAGAATCAAGTTTGCACTTTTCTGAGAACTAGAACAGCACTGAATTCTGCCTAACAAATTACAGCTCTAACCCCAGACCCACACAGTTTTGGGCTAGCTTTACATACAAGTGTTAGGTGCTGCACTGTAATTTCATTGTCAGAAGTGTGATGTCAGAATGCCCACGGAATAAAAGTACATAGCAAGTCACCAAGTTAGATTATATTGCTTGTTACCTACCTGTATGCAGTCGGCAATGAGAATCTTGGAGCAAGCAGGAATACTACATCCGGGTCCTAATGTCCATTGCCATTTGCGGTACTACGTTCCTCACAGTTACGCACTGCAGAAATGCTGGCTAAATGCAGTTATGTAGCAGGCCACTACTTTAATAGTGCATAATTGCAGTCCAAGAACACCACAAAACATTCCGCCACAACTTGGTGGCTTGCCCAAGCCAAGTGTCTAAATTTTTATCTGCCATAATATGCCACTTATAAAATTGCACAGGTGTACATTACAACTTCCCAAACTGGTATTTGCTTCTATTCATGTTATAACACATCTAACAAGAGTGGTGGGGTTTATACTACTTAGGAGTTTGATGATCTAGACAAAATGGCTATGGTTTCGCCAAGTAATGTGAGCCAATAGGGCAAGATACCTATACTAGTATCTTACAGAATGGAGTTTTTAAAGATTAGGAGAAATAAGTCTTAAAAATGAGTGTTCCTCTTTAAATTATGAGTGAGAATGAAGAAGAGGAAATAGGGGGCAGGTGGTTTCTTTAAATGAGAAAAATGGCTAGATATACTTCTAAATTATTACCTTCCCTTTCCCACCCCAAGTGTCATTATCAACTTTCTAGAAACTACTCATTAAGATGATTTAAATATACACTATACTATTAAAGCTATCATATACATTGCAAGACTTATTAAAAGTCTATTTGAGTAGCTACAGCCCTTGGAATGCTGCTGCTTGAGAGATGGAAGTCAAATGGTTGAAACTAAGCAACATTTTTGGCTAAACTTTTAGCAATTCTACAGCCCACAGAAAGGCTATCATAAGTCACAAATTTCAGGAGATTATCCATTAGCATCCTTCACCACTCTTCAAAGGTATAGTACTACCAAAAGCTTATTTTAGGGGTCTGTGCCAGCATCCCTTATAAAGAAAGGCATGTAATCTGAAAAATAAACTGAAACATTAATTTTATAGGCAGATTTTCCCATTTCCCCTCCAGCCCCCACCCACATACATATTCATGTTCCCTTGTGGGTGTCCCTTGAACACCCCTAATTTTCATATTAGTAGAGCCCCTACTATACAATTCATCCAAATTGTAATGGACTCCTTCCAAACCAAGACCCTTGTTTCCATATAAAAAAAAAATCTCACCAATTAACTTGACTTGGGACAAAACTTCCTTAGTTATGGCATAACTACCCATATTTCCAAGTATGTTGGTGTATAGAAATGAGAACATTTCCTAAGCAGATTCTCCCCCTTAATTAGCACACCATGTATCTGTTGATCATACAACCAGAATGGTGACATGCTTTTATAATACTCCACTAGTGTTTTGCTTAATTATCCTGTTTTCCTATGCAGAAATTACTCAGTTGTTTCAACAATAGGTCTCCTTTTGTTCAAGCACAATACTAAACTTCAGCATGTTAATAAAAAGGTTTGATTTAGAATTTTTCTTTTGCCAATTAACACCAAGAAGAGGTGAAAACGATGAAGACATTCCATAGTCAAAGTTCTAATAACGTAGACTTTAAATGGAAACGTAACTAAGAACAAAGCCAAACCATTCAAGTACTTTACCTACTGTTAGAAGTTATTCCTCTAACATATTTACGCTGGGAAATCAAGCTCCTGTTGTACTATCAGACAACAATAAACAATCTACTTTAAGAGTCAAAATATCTCTTTGTTCTAAGGGAAGGAGATTCAATGAAGTTGACAATTAACTGACAACACCATCGAAACATTCCAAAGCTTTCTGGTGGGAGGAAGGGGTATTTGTACTGTGTAGCATGAGCAACTCTCCCCAGATTTAGTGCTACATCAAAAACAAACTGTAAACAGTTCAGCAAATTTATAAGACTTAATTACCTGGCAAACCTATTTGTTATTGAGTCACCACTAGCTCTTGAGAAGAAAACCAATAGATTTTTAGTCCTACAGATTTTGCCCAACAGAAGTAGCACAAGGAGATGTAAAAGTTACAGAGTACAAATTTAAATAGAGCTAAAACCCACTTCATAATTAACTAAACCTTACTTTCAAGTTGATTTTTTCAGACTAAACCCCATCTTGATAAATCACTTGAAGTAATACATGAAAAGGCTTCATGTTTAACAATCTTTAATTCATATGTAAAAGTTCAATACAAGCCATTTGTAGGGCTTGGGATTTATTGTTTTTAAAAACAAGAATAGGGGAAATGCAACAAAATGGTCTTTCCACTTTTTTCAAAACTTTTTCGAGGAAAAGATAGATTGTAGGGCCATAAAAGATCCATTTAACGAAACCCACTTTCTCCCCCTACCAATAGTCTTATACCCATTCCATAATCTTAATACATATTCCTCAATGAAGATTTACAGTTCAGCTTTGCTTACATAACCATTTAAAATACTTAGCACCAGCTTGCTTCCTATAAACGCCAAACAAATTGTGAACTACTTCAATATGCATTTCTTCTTCTTAAAACAAGGGGGCAATTATTTGTAGAAAGCAATACTTAGCCGCCATATACATTTCCCAAAAATGGCATATGCCATTCAAAGGCCTAGACACTCTCATGCTTTCAAAGTGGAATACCTAGCCTAATGTGCATAGAAGCATGAATGGCAAAGTTGAAGATCAGTATTATAACTATTTTTCTATTTATTTGAAGCACAGTAAAAAAAAAAAAAAAAAAAAAAAAAAAAAAAAAAAAAATTTGAAAATAAAAAAAAAAAAAAAAAAAAAAAAAAAAAAAAAAAAAAAAAAAAAAAAAAAAAAAAAAAAAAAAAAAAAAAAAAAAAAAAAAAAAAAAAAAAAAAAAAAAAAAAAAAAAAAAAAAAAAATGGTACACTTTGGAAATTCAGTGGCACAAGGTACACTGCCATTAACTTGAGGGACATTATACAGTAAAAAATTAAAAAAGGGAAAAAAAAAGAAAAAAAGAAATGAAAAAAATTTTCTCCTGTTTCAAACACTGTATTACATAATTTTACCTGTCCAAACAGACCATTTACAAATATTAGGTCGATAACTGCTAACATCCATAAAAAGGTAGCTTTCTTACTAAAATGCAAGAATTTAAAAGTGGTATCTAAACAAGAAAAGACAAAAACAAACTGGAATGAAAGCCTAGATATCACATCTAAAATCGGGGTTTTTTGTTTGGGCCTTCATACTCTTCTCTCCCTCTACCATATCCTGCTGGAGTTCCAGGTCCCATTCCTCTAGGACCCTGTCCACCCACAGGCCCCGCACCTCCCTGCCCAAAGCGCTCAGTACGCTATTGGAACAGTAATTAACAGTTCATTATATGTAGTTGATGTCCATGTGTGTTAAGTAAATATTTTAGAAGGTTCCGTAGTCAACGTTCGTCGATACAATCACCAATGAGTCGATCCACAGGTACCGGGAACATAGAAAGGAAAAAAGGGTAATTTGAAAATTAGTTTACGATAATACATGCCTTGTGGTATGTTCCCACTTGAGCCATTCTCATACACCTGTTTCAAAGAACAGATCTTCCCTGCAGTGCTAAAAAATTTAAGAATTAGTGCAGATGTGAAAATCCATTCCAAAATGAGTTCTAAGAAATTTCACATCAGATTAATCCACTGAAAAGCTTGCAAACTCTCACTTTCAAGGTCTGAACAGAAAATTTAGTCTCCAAGTAAGCCTAACAAGCCCAACCAGACAGAGTCAATTCACTCAATGAAGTGACAAGGCCTACTCACCAGTTAGTGGCATGTGCTGCATAAGAAACCTTGTGCTTTTCAAGATCTTAAGACACATCTGCTAAGTTGCAGAAATCTTTAAAAAGGTTGAAAGTTTTAATAAAATGCTACCAAACTACAAAAAGAAAAAGCATAAAAAACTAATATTTATTCACTTAACCGGCACAGTTACTTGATGAAAAAACTTGTGTTGCCATTCTCACAGGTATTACCACCTTCAGAGCCATCACTATAAAACCAGAGACAATTATGTTCACAGTACTATTCTGCATTGTTGCAAACTGACTGAACATACAGCCCACCTTCGTTAACAGCCCAACTTTTTTCCCTTAGGTCACTGTAAAGTGCATTGACACTTTATGATTCCATACTTTAGATATTTCCCAAAAGAGCATAATACCAAGCTATGTGACTGCAATAAAGCAGCAAGTGACTTTCATTTTTCCATCCACTTTTAGGTACTTCTACACTTAAAATAGAAATGTTATGTACCTAAATACCTACAGGTGTCTAAGTATAGCAGCCTACACTGTCTTAAAACAGCCCAGTTACTCATACTCCAAAAGAAAAAACTTAAAATGGTATCAGGATTCAACTGTTCCTATGCATAATTTCAACTTTTTTTTTAACCAAAAAACTGATAAAACTAAACATCAAACCTTTTGAAAAATCTTAAAAATCATATGGCTTTTATGTATTGTACTTTGTATCTCAAAGAGCTAAAGAGAATTTAGGGGGTTTCAGGATTATGTTATTTCAACAGATGAGAACTCAATTACCTAGAAATACAGAACTGTGGGAACATGATGTCAACTAGGGATTACACATTTAATACATACCTAATATCTTTAAGTATAAATGTTGCCCACATACTTTAAAATTTTCAATTTGATGAAAGCTAATAGTACTACATTTAACCCAACCGAGCAATTTACAATGCTAACTTTAATTCTCAAAAAGCCTTCAACAGATAAGGTAAGGTAGTATAGTAAATCCTTGTTTCCATATATAAAATGAATCTTATGAGCTACACACTGCAGTTCCTTTGCCAAAAACTTGTAGGTAAGCTAATCCAATTCACTTCAGGTATAAAAAGGCTCTATCTAAAAACCCATGAAAATTAAGTCCTGAGATTTGTAAAGCCCTAACAGTCACTCATACCAATTCACCTGATTGTTTCAAGAGTACCTGACAGTCTATCTGCACAGCTAAAACATGATAGCATCAAGAAAGTTCAGATCAAAAGCACACAATTAGTATGCTTAAAATTATTTTTGACTTTTGCTACCCTGTAGCAAAACAGATGTCATTTTAGTTTAGAAGGTATACCTACAAAGAGACCCAACAGGTGGGAAACGACGAGTCAGAACACTAAACAAATCCTTTTTCATGGGATAAGAAGCCACACCAAATATAGGTCAAAGTTCTACATATCACTAAAACATGCCTAAAGCTACAACTACAAGTCTGATCCCTATGTATGGCAAATACCAGCTTAAAGAATGACAGTTTGCCATGTGATTATTCTCACTTGGGTGTAGAATAATCATATACATTATCCAATACAGAATTTGGATTTGCCGTGCACTGGGATTCACAAGTGCACAAGCAAAAAAGTGGTGAACACCTAAATCTATTTATTGCCAGAGATAACTCCACACACTACTAAGAGCATTGACTCCTCATTTGTGGCAACCGTATCTGTTTAGGTCACCACAGTTCTTCTACGTTGCCAAAGTATTCCTCAACATTATGTGTTTACATGATAGGAGAAACTAAGAGAGGTCCGAGTCACCTACTTAAAAAAAAAAAAAAAAATCAAACACGTAAGTCATGAAAATGAGAATTTCCTTTGTACTACATGTCCCACAGGATACATTACCATGTCACTTCCCATCATGGAACCACTCATGGTTGCTGGTGGAACTCCAGGATTAGCTTCATAACCTATGCCACCACCACCACCTAGAGGTGGAAATTTCTGGCCTCCTGAACCATAGGGATCTACGAAACAAAAAAGGTGATTACAATTCCACCAGAATACTGCTCTTTGATAATACTGTTAAATCAATTTTTATACTTACCTCCCATGTTCATTGCTCCTCCACCACCCATTCTCATATCTCTTTCTCTCTGAAAGAAAAAAAATCCTTTTATCACCTACACTTTACTCACATCCGGCATTCTTAAAATTTTTTAATTAAATCCTTTCTTCTATATAGCATGGAGGTAGAACACTCCTGGATTCAAATCCCAGTACCATTAGGAAAAAAAAAAAGGGCCCAGGGGTGGTGATGCACGCTTATAATCCCAGTACTTGGGAGGCTGAGACAGGGGATCATAGGTTTGCTGTCAGCCTCAGCTACTTAGTGAGGCCCCTGTTTCAAAAATAAAGAATAAAAGTAGGGCTGGGGGTGTAAAAATGTCCCTAGGTTCCATCCCCAGCACTACAAAAAAATATATAAATGTGAAAATAAAAATATAATTAAAAATTAAAGCCCCTGGGTTCAAGCCCTTATACACCACCACCCTCAAAAAAAAAAAAAAAAAAGAAAATGACCACACTGCAATTTTACATTTAACCAAATAAAACTTAATTTAGGTACCTACAAATTCTGTAGACAAGTACAATTATGTGGTAATAAAACTTGACTTACTGGATCCATGTAGCCCATCCGGCTATAACTTTCCTCTCTTTGGCGTCTCATTTGTTCTTCCATCTCACGCTGGCGAATCATCATCTCTTCCTCCCTTCTACGTCGCTCCTCCTCTTGCCTGAAAATATTCATGAGGCATAAGCCAAGGTATCAATCTAACTGAACTTGAAAAAAAAACCAACCACAAAAAGACCTACAGCATGCATTGCATAGAAACAAGCTCTATCTTCTAAGTGTTAAACACTAATATAGAACTTAACCTCTCTGTTCCTACACATTAGAATGTCAATGCGGAAGACTTAACATTTTACCTCAATTGCATTTCTTTACGTTTCTGCATTTCTTGATTGTGAAGTTCTTCCATTCGCCTTAATTCTTCCTGACGTCTCATTAGATCTGAGCATTGGAAAGTATTTTGGACTCATATTAATGAGGTTTAAGTTCAATAAGCAACTAGAGTCCACCAATGAAAATTAAGAGGATCATTACCTTGGCGCAAAAGATTTGCCTGATGCTCATGATAGGCATCTTCCATTTCACTTTCCAATTTGTCTTTTGCATCCTTCATGTTTTTTTCAACTTGTTCCCTTTGTTGTTTTTCCATTTCATCTAAGGACTTCCATCGCTGAGAATATTCATACTCAAATGTCCCATGCTGAGCAAAACGGGGAGGTGTCTCTCTCTCCCTGAAAGCACAAACTTTATACATTAACCAACTTGTAGATATGCATCAGCGATACTTGACTTCTTTAAAAAACTGGTCTCAGCCGGGCGTGGTGGCGCACGCTTGTAATCTCAGCATTTGGGAGGCTGAGACCAGAGGATACGGGTTCACAGCCAGCCTCAGCTACTTAGTGAGGCACTCTGCAACTTAGTGAGACCCTGTTTCAAAATAAAGAATTAAAAAAATAGGGCCGGGGGTATAGCTTGGAGGTAGAATGACCATGGGTTCAATCCCCAGTACCGCAAAACAAAACAAAAACAACAACAAAAAAAACACAGTAGGAGTAAGCCAGAGGTGGTAGCCCACACCTGTAATCTCAGTACTTAAGGCTGGGGAGGATGGTAGGTTAGAGGACAGCCTCAGCAATGTAGCCAAAACTCTCAGCAACCTAAGGAGACACTGTTTCAAAGCAAAAATAAAAAGGGGTGGGGAGGTAGCTCAGAAATAGAATGCCAGCGGGGCGCAGTGACACATGCTTACAATCCCAGTACTTGGGAGGCTGAGACAGGAGGATCACAGGTTCACAGCTACTGAGTGAAGCCCTCGAAAGTTAGTGAGACCCTATTTCAAAATAAAGAAAAAATAAACCAGGCGTGCTGGCGCGCAGGCTTGTAATCCCAACATTTGGGAGGCTGAGACCGGAGGATCCGGGTTTGTGGCTAGTCTCAGCTACCTAGTGAGGCACTCCGCAACTTAGTGAGACCCTGTTTCAAAATAAAGAATAAAAAATAGGGCTGGGGGTGTAGCTCGGAGGTAGAATGCCCCTGAGTTCAATCCCCAGTACCACAAAAAAAAAAAAAAAGAAAATATAGGGCTGGGGGTGTAGCTCAGTGGCAGAATGCTCCTGGGTTCAATCCCCAGTACCACAAAATAATAAAATAAAAATAATAATATCACCCCTACTAGGTTCAATCCTCAGTACCACAAGAATGAAAAAAAAAAAAAAAAAGTTAACAAAAAATACTGGATAAATCCTTCACCCTATTTCCTGATGGTCTCTAGCCAAATTTTTTATCCAGGTTTATTTTTCCTATCCATTAAAAAAAAAAAAAAAAAAAAAAAAAACCATTTTTAGCCAGGCATGGCGGTGCACACTTCTAATCCCAGTACTTGGGAGGCTGAGACCATAGGATCCGGGTTCACGGCCAGCTTCAGCTAGTGAAGCTCTCAGCAACTTAGTGAGACCCTATTTCAAAATAAAGAATAAAAAAATAGAACTGGGGTGTAGCTCGGAGGTAAAAATCCTCCTGAGTTCAATTCCCAGTATCGCATAAAAAAAAAAAAAATCCATTTGTTTGCTTTGTGGTGCTGGGGACTGAACCAGGGGCATTCTACCTCCAAGCTACACACATACACACACATACACACACACACACACACACACACAAATTTTATATTTGGAAAGAGTCCTAAGTTGCTGAAAGCCTGAGTGGCTGAGGCTGGCTTCAATGAAATGGAAGCACATAACAAGATCACAGGCTAACGTATCTAGTTCAAAAACAGTCATTCGAATGATGCTGTCAATGAATCCAAGTTTCTTAACCCAGGGGCATTCTACCTCTGAACTCTACCCCAAGCCCCAAGCCTACTTTTTTTCTTTTGTTTGAAACAGGGTCTCATTAAGTTGTGGAGAGCTTCACTAAGTAGCAGAGGCTGGCCTTGAACTTGGATCCTCTGGTCTCAGCCTCCCAAGTACTGGGATTACAAGCGTGCGCCCAGCTCTTTTTTTTTTTAAACTTCTATTTTGTTCATACTAGAGATTGAACCTATGGATTTTCTACTTCACCAGCTACACTCTAGTTGTTAAGGGTGGCCTCAAACCTGCAATCCTCCTGATCTTCCTGTCTTGGCCTCCTAAGTAGTGGGATCACAACACACGTGCGCCACCACACCCAGCCTGTAGTTTTTTATTAAGTATATTCATATCAAAGAATTTTTTTTGGTGGTACTAAGGATTGAACCCAGGATCAATCACCTCTGAATTACACCCCTAGAGTTACTTTATTTTTATTTTGAAACAAGGTCTCAATAGTTGATGAGTCTCACTACTTGCTGAGATCTTCAAACTTGTGAGCCTCCAGTCTCAGCCTCCCTAGTACAAGGATTACAGTCATGTGCCACCATACCCAGCTCAAGGAATTTTATCTTTTAGGCAGAACTGGAAAATTACCAGACTAAGTTTTTTTTTTTTTTTTTTGCAGTACTGCGGATTGAGCTCAGAGGCATTCTACCTCTGAGCTATATCCCCAGCCCTACTTTTTATTCTTTATTTTGAAACAGGGTCTCACTAAGTTGCGGAGTGCCTCAAATGCTGGAATTACAAGCATGCGCCACCATGCCCGGCTTAAGTTTTTGCACTGACATTAAAAACTACCAAAGTTTAATTAGTCTTACTTTTGATACATTGGATTCTTCTGTGCAAGTTTTTCAGGAAGACCATCTTCATCATCTAATTGTTCAAGTGGTTCCACAATGACTGGACGAGGAGTTCTAATAACAAAAAAATAGTTCCAGTTTTATCACATCTTCGTAGAAGTTAATAAGGAATTACTAGAATAAACCAAAAACAACTTACGTCGTCAGAAGGAAAACACCTTCACTACAACGTTCAAATGCTTTTCTTGCTGCTGGTTTAGAAGCAAATTCAACAATGCCTTTCCCTGTAGATCTTCCACGATCATCCACAATTACAACAGCCCTTTCGATAGGACCAAACTGGCTAAAGGCTTCTTCCAACAGTTCATTGGAAACATAAGGTGAAAGATTACGAACAGAAAGGGCAGCAGCATGTGTGGCAAAGCGAACCCGAAGCTGTCTACCTCTCATGGGTGTGTCATCAAGTTCAGCTTTGGCAATTTCAGCCAAGGCTCTAGATTCCTGTAAATATCAGACATTCTCGTTAATGATTTCGTAACTGGTTAATGTCAAATTGTTCTAAATCTCTTCCCTACTCCTATTCCTAACTACCCCAAGCTCAGTCTGAGTTATCTTCAGGCATGCCTCCTCCCGGACATCACTAAGGGTAAATGCTTTACCTATCTACACCTCCTTTTGTTAGGTATGAGCGATCACCTACTCTTCGGAAGGTATTGTTCAATATGAACAATGAAAATCTTAAAGATCAATCTATTTTTTCTCTGGTTTAAAGGTAAGCTTTGAGTGTTTGCGGAGGGCAAAAAACAAATTTAAACCCTTTTAAACTGTGTAGACAGCCCAGCATGGTGGCGCACGCTTGTAATCCCAGCATTCGGGAGGCTGAGACCAGAGGATCCGGGGTCACCGCCAGCCTCAGCTACCTAATGAGGCACTCCACAACTTAGTGAGACCCTGTTTCAAAACAAAGAATAAAAACTAGGGCTGGGGGTGTAGCTCGAAGGTAGAATGCCCTTGAGTTCAATCCCCAATACCGCAAAAAAAAAAAAAAAAGTGTAGACAAAACAATTACACTCACAAGTTTAATAAATCCAAATCCTTTGCCTTTATTGATGAAAACTTCTCCTGGTTCTCCGTATTTCGCAAATAGTCTTTTGAACTCATCCTCTGTGATATCAGCAGGTAGATTTCCAACAAACAACCGACAGCGCTGTGTGTAAGTTTTTTCTCCAGGCCTCCTCAACAGAGCCAAGTTGGCTTTGAATCCCTAATGAAAATAAGGGCATTTTCAAACAATAGTAACCTTTAAATATAAGAAAAAAACAAGTTTTTTTGTTTTTCCCCAACTGGACGTTAGGATGTCAATTGCTTTTCTGCTCCACTTGCAAATCACAATCCCGTTGTACATTTGCAAGACTTACCATATAATCACTATCCGAACATACAGCAAACCAAATCATTCACAGTGCTCTCAAAAACACACACCCACACCACCCCTGGCCAAATAGCAAACTATCAGCAACTGTCAGCCGTATAAAGTATCCTTACTAATCAAATCGCAGTAGACGAAATTTAACGCCGTAACTACCTGATCCTCTCCAATCCTACATTTGCGGATCTGCCCGACTCCGGTCCCAAGGACCAGCTTGCTCCCAGAGACCATCCCGCGGATCGCCGTTCCCTCCCCAAGCCCCTCCCCCAGCAGTCGGCAGCCTAGGGCGAGCGGAGCCGCGCCACGGCCAATCCCGTGCAGCCCGAGGCCCCGCCGCCCCGCCCCGCGCGGCGCCCTTCCAGCCGCGACAAAATGGAGCCCGCGCGGCGGCCGGGGAAGGGGGCGCCGCCATCTTAGGGAACCGACGCGGCGCTCCCGGGGGCTCACCTCCGAGTCCGAGATCTTCTCCTCGCTGCGGCCGCCGGGCCCGCCTGGCGGGGGCCCCTGGTGGTGCTGTTGGTGGTAGGGCGGGTGATGCTGGCGGCCCCCGCGCGGCTCCCCGCCGCCTCGGTGCGGCGGCTTCGGGTGCCCGCCGGGCGCGCTCAGGCCCGGGCCGCCACCGGGCTTCGGGCCTCCGGGCAGCTTGCCGCCCTTGGGGCCGCCGGGGCCAGGCCCCTGCTTAGGCCCCGGGCCCGGGCCGCCTGCGGATGGCGGCGGTGGCCCCCCGGCCTGCGGGGGAGTGGTGGCCACCCCGCTGCTCGGAGGCGCCGGGGGAGGCGCCCCAGGGGCGGCTGCGGTGACGGCGGGCGGCGGGGTCGGGGTGGGGCCCGGGCCCGGCGGAGCCCCGGAGGCCGGGGGAGTGGCGGCCGGGGCCGTGCCCGAGGCCGGCGGCGCGCTGGCTACTCCGGGAGCGGGGCCGGGCCCGGGAGGAACGACGGGCTTGGACGAGTCCTGCGGCGGCGGCGGCGCCTGCTGATGCGGCGGCTGATGTGGTGGCTGCTGCTGGTGCGGCGGCGGCTGTTGGGGCGGAGGCTGCTGCTGAGGTGGCGGCTGCTGCTGCTGCTGCTGGTGCGGAGGCGGCGGCGGGATCGGGGGCTTGGGGCCGCCGGGGCCGGGGCCCATGGGGCCGCGGTTCTGGTTGAGGCCCATGCCGGGCGGCGGAGAGCGAAAATCATGGAGGCCACCGCGGCCACCGCCTCCTCCGCGCCGATGGAAACCGCCACCGCCACCGCCGCGACTCCTGAACCGATCCCGAGACATGTCCGTGGTCAAGGGGCGGTCGAGGCAGAAGCGAAGAAGACGTTCGGGGAACGTGGAGGCCACCTTGCTCTGCACAAAATGGCGGATGACACAGGCGGCGCGCCGCCTTTGTCCTCTTCTTATATAGGCCAGCCTAACCTGACCCCGCCCACGTTTCGATCGACAGCTGCAATAGCCAACTGCAAGTACCGTTGTTGATGACATTCACTTACGAACCGTAAACCTTTCCTATTGGCTCCCGGGTAAGAGGCGGGAGGCACGGAGGAGCTCGAGTTTCCAGTTGGCCAATTAACAGAGAAAGAGTTAGTTTTTGGCCACTGTGATTTGTTGGAAGAAATTCGAATGAAAAAGCCAAGGCAATTTTCCCGAGAAAGCAAATACTGAGGCCCTAAAAGCTCCTGCGGAGAGGTGTTGGAGTGCTTTGTTTTTTCTTGTTTGCCTCTAGGAGGTCCTTGCAATCCTTGCCCAGAAAAACAGATGTTCTTTGGTTTAAAGTTATAAATTAAGTGCCTACTCTTTACCCAACCTCGTGGTGGGCCAATGAAGTTAGAGAAAATTTTACCGATTTCAAACACTGACTTTATTTTAAAAACTCATAGGAATACAGCCTTGTCGCTTTATATAAACTTTGTAACTGACTTAGTTTGGTGTACTCTTTGTTCATAAAGAAAAGTTTGTGTGTCTTTCACAGGAGAAATATAAATTTTTCTTCATTTCACCGCGACTTAACACTTTATGAACAGATTAAGGTCCTTAAAAATTGTATTATTAGCTGAGTATAATCACAGTACTTAGGAGGCTGAGACTGGAGGATCACAGGTTTGAGGACAGTCTCAACTTAGTAAGACCCTGTTTCAAGTTAAAAAAATAAATAAATAAGAGGCCGGGCGTGGTGGCGCATGCTTGTCTTGTAATCCCAGCATGAGGCTACCTAGTGAGGCACTCCGCAACTTAGTGAGACCCTGTTTCAAAATAAAGAATAAAAAATAGGGCTGGGGGTATAGCTCGAATGTAGAACGCCCCTGAATTCAATCCCCATTACCGCAAAATAATAATAATAAGTGGCACAGCCTGTAATGCCAATTCTTGGGAAGTATGGAGACAAGAATATCACAGGTTGGAAGACAACTCCAGTGAGACTTTCATCAACCGAGGGAGACCCTGTTTCAAAATAAAAATAAAAAATAGGTCTGGGCTGTAGCTCAGAGGTAGAATGCCCCAGGGTTCAATCCTCAGTACCACAAAAATAACTTAAATAAAATAAAATAGGAGCTGGGCGTGGTGGTATATTCTTGTAATCCCAGTACTTGGGAGGCTGAGACCGGAGGCTCCGGGTTTTCGACCAGCCTCAGCTGCTTAGTGAGGCCCTCCAAAACTTAGTGAGACCCTGTTTCAAAATAAAGAATAAAAAAATAGGACTGAGCCAGGCATGTTGGTGCACGTTTGTAATCCCAGCATTTGGGAGGCTTAGACTGAAGGATCAGGGTTTGCACCAGCCTCAGCTACCTAGTGAGGCTCTCCGCAGCTTAGGGAGACCCTGTTTCAAAATAAATAAAAAATAGGGCTGGGGGTGTAGCTCAGAGGTAGAATGCCCTTGAGTTCAATTCCCAATACCGCAAAAAAAAAAATAAAAAAAAAAAAAATAGGACTGGGGGTATAACCTGGAGGTAGAATGCCCCTGGGTTCCATCCCCAGTACCACAAAACATTTTTTAAAAATAGGGCTGAGGGTGCAACTGAAAGAGTTCAATCCCCAGTACCACCACCAAAAAAAAAAAAAAAAAATCATACAAGGGAGCATTCCCATCCAAATAGAAAGTGGCATGTATACTGCATTTGCCTTATTTTCTTAATCTTCCTTCCTGAAATGAGAGATGTGTCTTTATCCCTATAGAAGAAAGTCCCCTTTGTGCTACGGATTCTACCCCTTCAATTCTTCTTAAGGATTTTTCCTTTTTTTTTTGGTTTTTTTTTTGGCGGTACTGGGGATTGAACTCGGGGGCATTCTACCTCCGAGCTACACCCCCAGCCCTATTTTTTATTCTTTATTTTGAAACCGAGTCTCACTAAGTTGCGGAGTGCCTCACTAGGTAGCTGAGGCTGGCCGCGAACTCGGATCCTCTGGTCTCAGCCTCCCGAATGCTGGGATTACAAGCGTGCGCCACCACGCCCGGCTAGGATTTTTCTTTATTGTATATTCTATTGGGTTATTACTATCTTGTGAGAGTGTATGTGTGTGGGAGGAGTGGTACTGGGGATTGAAATCAGGGGCATTCTACCTCCAAGCTACACCCCCAGTCCTTTTTTATTTTTTACTCTTTATTTTGAAACAGGGTCTCACTAAGTAGCTGAGGGTGGCAGTAAGCCCAGATCCTCCTGTCTCAGCATCCCAAGTACTGGGATTACAAGCAAGCATGTATCCTCCTGTCTCAGACTCCCAAGTACTGGGATTACAAGCATGTGCCACCACACCCAACTACAGCTTTTCTTTTCTTTCTTTTCTTTTCTCTTCTTTATGTGTGTGTGTGAGAGAGAGAGAGAGAGAGACACTAGGGATTGAACCCAGGTGTCTTCTAACTCCAAGCTACAGCCCCAGTCCTATTTTTTATTCTTTATTTTCAAACAGAGTCTCGCTGAATTGCAGAGGGCCTCACTAAATAGCTGAGACTGGCCACAAACGTGGATCCTCCTGTCTCAGCCTCCCAAGTACTGGGATTACAAATATGTGTCATCACGCCCAGTTTATTTTTTATTCTTTTTTTTTTTTTTTTTTTTTTCCAGTACTGGAAATTGAACTCAGGGGCATTCTACCTCCGAGCTACAACCCCAGCCCTATTTTTTATTCTTTATTTTGAAACAGGGCCTCACTAAGTTGCAGAGGGCCTCACTAGATAGCTGAGGCTGGCCAGGAACCCAGATCCTCTGGTCTTAGCCTCCAAAATGCTGGGATTACAAGCATGTGCCACCACACTCGGCTCCTATATTTTATTCTTTATTTTGAAACAAGGTCTCACTAAGTTTTAGAGGGCCTCACTTAGTGGCTGGGAACCTGCGATCCTCTAGTCTCGACCTGACAAGTACTGGGATTACAAATGTGTGCCCATGCTGGGCGTGGTGGCGCACGCTTGTAATCCCAGCATTCCGGAGGCTGAGACCGGAGGATCCGGGTTCACGGCCAGCCTCAGCTACCTAGTGAGGCATTCCGCAACTTAGTGAGACTCGGTTTCAAAAAATAAAGAATAAAAAATAGGGCTGGGGGCATAGCTCCGAGGTAGAATGCCCCTGAGTTCAATCCCCAGTACCGCAAAAAAAAAAAAAACAAAACAAATGTGTGCCCATGCCCAGCTCCAGCTTTTCTTTTTTTTTTTTTTTTTTCTTTTTTTGGCGGTACTGGGGATTGAACTCAGAGGCATTCTACCTCTAAGCTATACTCCCAGCCCTATTTTCTTTTTTTTTTTAATTTTGAAACCGGGTCTCACTAAGTTGCGGAATGCCTCACTAGGTAGCTGAGGCTGACTGTGAACCTGGATTCTCTGGTCTCAGCCTCCTGAATGCTGGGATTACAAGCATGCGCCACCACGCCCGGCTTTTTCCAGCTTTTCTTTAATCAACCACATGGTACTATTTATTATGCTAGAGGAATTTGGGGGGGTAGATTAGGTGGATAAAATCAAGATTTTTAGGTTGTATATATTAAATCTGATATGCTACCGGGTGTAATGTCACACACTTATAATTCCAGTACTTAGGAGGCTGAGATTGGAGGATCCAGGTTCATGGCTAGCCTCAGCTACTTAGTGAGGCCCTCTGCAAATTAGTGAGACCCTGTTTCAAAATAAATAATAAAAAATGGGACTGGAGGTGTAGCTCGGAGGTAGATTGCCCCCTGAGTTCCATCCCCAGTACTGCAAAAAAAAAAAAAAGAATAGGGCTGGGGGTATAGTGGTGGCACATGCTTGTAATCCCAGCATTCGGGAGGCTGAGACCGGAGGATCTGGGTTCGAGGCCAGCCTCAGCTACCTAGTGAGGCATTCCACAACTTAGTAAGACTCGGTTTCAAAATAAAGAATAAAATATAGGGCCGGGGGTGTATCTCAGAGGTAGAATGCCCCTGAGTTCAATCCCCAGTACTGCAAAAAAAAAAAAAAAAAATCTTAAAAAGAGCCAGGCATGGTGGCACACCCTTATAATCACAGCATTTGGGAGGCTGAGACTGGAGGATCGGGGTTCGTGGCCAGCCTCAGCTGCTTAGTGAGGCCCTCCGCAACTTAGTGAGACCCTGTTTCAAAATAAAGAATAAAAAAATAAGGCTGTGAGCCTGGCATGGTGGTGCACACTTGTAATCCCAGCATTCGGGAGGCTGAGACCAGAGGATCCGGGTTCGCCGCCAGCCTCAGCTACCTAGTGAGGCACTCCGCAACTTAGTGAGACCCGGTTTCAAAATAAAGAATAAAAAATAAGGCTGGGGGTATAGCTCAGAGGTAGAATGCCCCTGAGTTCAATCCCCAGTACCGCAAAAAAAATAAAATAAGGCCGTGAGCCGGGCGTGGTGGTGCATGCATGTAATCACAGCATTTGGGAGCCTGAGACTGAAGGATCCAGGTTCCTGGCCAGCTTCAGCTACCTAGTGAGGCACTCCGCAACTTAGTGAGACCCTGTTTCAAAATAAAGAATAAAAAATAGGACTGAGGGTGTAGTTCAGAGGTAGAATGCCCCTGGGTTTAATCCCCAGTACCGCAAAAAAATAAATAAAATAAAATAAATAAGGCTGTGGCTGTAGCTCAGAGGTAGGATGCCAGTTCCATCCCCAGTACCAAAAAAAAAAAAAAAAAAAAAATCAGTAGAAAGCCCCTGTGCTCAATCCCCAGCACCAAAATAAATAAATAAATAAAACAAATATTCAGATTAAGCTGGGTGTGGTGGCACATGCTGTAATCCTAGTATTTAGGAGGCTGAGATAGGAGGATCCCAGGTTCGGGGATAGCCTCAGCATGTAGTGAGACTCTCATCAGCCTGGTGAGACCTTGTTTCAAAATAAAAATAAAATAGGGCTGGGGGTGTAGCTCCCAGATAGAATGCCCCAGGATTCAATCCCCAGTGCCACAATAAATTAATTAAATAGTTAATTAATTTCCAGATTATACTAACCACTTCTGGAAATAAAAAAAGAAACTGATTTTCTTCATTCCACATAATCCATTTACTTTATATCAGCTACTCCTTTGTGTACATTATCTTTTTTTTTTTTTTTTTTTTTTTGCGGTACTAGTGATTGAACTCAGGGGGGGCATTCTACCTCCGAGATATACCCCCAGCCCTATTTTTTATTCTTTATTTTGAAACCAGGTCTCACTAAGTTGCAGAGTGCCTCACTAGGTAGCTGAGGCTGGCCTCGAACCCGGATCCTCTGGTCTCAGCCTCCCGAATGCTGGGATTACAAGTGTGCGCCACCACACCCGACTTTGTGTACATTATCTTAATTAACCTTCAATAACAATCCTATGAACAAAGTACTACTCTTTCTTTTTTTTTGGGGGGGGGAGAGGGGTACTGGGGATGGAACCCAGGAGCATTCTATCTCTAAGCTACATCTCCAGCTCTATTTTATTTTTATTTAGAAACAGTGTGTGACTAGACTATTTACTGAGGCTGTCCTAGAACCTGAGATCCTTTTGTCTGAGATTACAAGGGTGCGCCACCATGCCTGGTCATTTATTTTTATTTTGCAGTGTTGGCAATCAAACCCAAGGCTTCATGCATGCTAGGCAAGCACTCTACCACTAAGCTACATCCACAGCCCTGAGTATTCTGAGAGAGAGAGAGAGAGAGAGAGAGAGAGAGAGAGAGAGAGAGAGAGAGACTGAGTGTGTGTGTGTGTGTCTCCTACCCCGGGGTGCTCTACAACTTAGCCATATCTCCAGACACCCTTTTTTAAATGTATTTATTGAAGCCGGGCGTAGTGGCTAACACTTGTAAACCCAACATTTGGGAGGCTGAGACTGGAGGATCAGGGTTCGCGACCAGCCCCAGCTGCTTAGTGAGGCCCTCTGCAACTTAGTGAGACCCTGTTTCAAAATAAAGAATAAAAAACAGGGCTGGGGGTATAGCTCGAAGGTAGACTGCCAATGGGTTCCATTCCCAGTACCGAAAAATAAAATAAAATAAAATGTATTTATTGCCGGGCCTGGTGACGCAAGTTTGTAATCCCAGTACTTGGAAGGCTGAGACAAGAGAATCCAGGTTTGCAGCCAGCCTCAGCTACTTAGTGAGACTCTCCAAAACTTAGTGAGACCCTGTTTCAAAAAAATAAAGACTAGCTGGGCATGGTGGCACATGCTCATAATCCCAGCATTAGGGAGGCTGAGACTGGAGGATCCGGGTTTGTGACCAGCCTCATCTGCTTAATGAGGCCCTCCGCAACTTAGTGAGACCCTGTTTCAAAATAAAGAATAAAAAAAAGGGCTGGGGGTATAGCTCGGAGGTAGAATGCCCCTAGCTTCCATCCCCAGTACCGCAAAAAAATAAAATAAAGACTAAAAAATAGGGCTGGGGATGTAGCTTGGATAGAATGCCCCTGGATTCAATCCCCAGTACCGCAAAAAATAAATAAATAAATAAAAATAAAAAATAAAGAATAAGCCGGGCGTGGTGGCGCACCCTTGTAATCCCAGCATTTGGGAGACTGAGTCCGGAGGATCCGGGTTCGCAGCCAACTTCAGTTACCTAGTGAGGCACTCTGCAACCTAGTGAGACCCGGTTTCAAAATAAAGAATAAAAAATAGGGCTGGGGGTATAGCTCGGAGGTAGAATGCCCCTGAGTTCAGTCCCCAATACCGCAAAAAATAAAAATAAAAAATAAAGAATAAAAAATGGGACTGGGAGTGTAGCTCAGAGGTATAATGCCCCTGGGTTCAATCCCCAGTACTGCAGTAAATAAATAAATAAATAAATAAATAAATAAATAAATAAATAAAATAGGGCTGGAGATGTAACTCAGAGATAGAATGCCCCTGGATTCAATCCTCAGTTCTGCAAAAAAAAGTATTCATTTATTTATTTTTGTGTGTGGTACTGGGGTTTGAACCCAAGGGCAGTCTACCTCTAAGACTGATTTCGAACCTGTGATTTCCCCTATCTTAGCCTCCCAAGTACTGGGATTATAGGTATGCACCACCACTCCTGACTTCACAATTCAAAATTCACAATTTTTAGCTTTCTGTGACGGTGTACACCTGTAATCCCAGTTCTTGGGAGGCTGAAAAAGGAGGATCACAGGTTTGGAGCCAGCCTCAGCAACTTTGTGAGGCTCTCAGCAACTTTGTGAGACTCTGTTTCCAAATAAAAATGGCCTGGGGGTATAGCTCGGAGGTAGAATGGTCCTAGATTCAAACCCCAGCACTGCACACACACAAGAATAAATAAATAATAAAATAGAGCTGGAGGTATAGTGTAGAGGTAGAATGCCCCTGGAGGTTAAATCCTCAGTGCCACAAAAATAAATGAATAAAAATTTTAAAAAATTTAAAAGTGGGCCTGGAGCTATAGCTCAGAGGTAGAATGCCCATGGGTTCAGTACCAAAAAACAACAGCCAGGCATGGTGGCACAGGCTTGTAATTCTAGTACTTAGGAGACTGAGACAGGAGGATCACAGGTTCGTGGCCAGCCTCAGCTACTTAGTGAGTCCCTCTGCAACTTAGTAGTGAGACCCTGTTTCAAAATAAAGAATAAAAACTAGGGCTGGGGGTGTAGCTCAGAGGTAGAATGCCCCTGGGTTCCATCCCCAGTTCCACAAAAAAAAAAAAAAAAAAAAAATTCACTATTTTCAAAAAGTGAATCTGATGTTTGCACTCCCCTCTTTTAAACTCCTCATTGAGCCAGGTGTGGTGGTGCACACTTGTAATCCCAGCATTTGGGAGGCTGAGACCAGAGGATCCGGGTTCCCAGCCAGCCTCAGCTACTTAGTGAGGCACTCCACAACTTAGTGAGACCCTGTATCAAAATAAAGAATAAAAAATAGGGCTGGGGGTATAGCTCGGAGGTAGAATGCCCCTGAGTTCAATCCCCAGTACCGGAAAAAAACAAAACAAACAAACAAAAAACTCCTTATTGGATAGGCACAGTGGGTGCTGCATAACTGTAGTCCCAGCTACTCAGAAGGCAGAGACAGGAAGATCATTTGAGCTTAGTTTGAGGCCAACCTAGGCAACTTAATGAGATCCTGCCTCTTAGGAAAACAAAAAACAAAAGGCAGACTCCTTGTCTTCCCATTGGGAGAAAACACAATTTCCTAAGATGTCCCTCTGTCTCCTGGCCATCACCTTCCTCTTCAGCCTTCTCTTCCCTTCTTGCATTCTTTGCCCTAACTCTTTGTTCTTTCTTTCTTTCTTTTATTTTATTTATTTATTTATTTTTTTTGCAGTACTGGGGATTGAACTCAGGGGCATTCTACCTCCGAGCTATACAACCACACCTGGCTAACTCTTGGTTCTTTAAACTTACCATGCTCTCACCTGTAATACCCTCCCCTTGGCCACTGCCTCCCTGGTGGTTTTGGTTAGCTCTTATCCCTCTTTCAGGAATTGAACTGTACTTTCTCTTGGGCTAGGTTGCTTCATTTGATGATTATCTTGTGGAGACATGCTAAATTATGTACTTGAAACTGTACGATTAGGCCAGGCATGGTGGTGCATGCCTGTAATCCAAGTACCTGGGGGAGGGGGGGACTGAGACAAGAGGATTGCAGGTTCAAGCCCAGCCTCAGCAATGTAGCAAGACACTAAGCAACCTAGAGACCCTATTTCAAAAACAAAAAAATTAAAAGGGCTGGGGGTATAACTTGTAGGTAGAATGCCCCACTATTCAATCCCCAGCACCACAAAAATAAATAAAGTCTGGGCTGTAGGTCAAAGGTATAATGCCTCTGGGTTCAACAGGGAACACACAAATCTATAAGTCCATGAGGGCTATGAACAAAAATTTCTTTTCACCACCAAATTCCAGAGCCCAGTGCTGAGATACTCAATATCTATTTGTTTTGTTTGTTCGTTTTTTGATACTGGGGATTGAACCTAGCGATATTCTATCTCTGAGCTACAACCCAGCCTTATTTATTTATTTATTTATTTATTTATTTATTTATTTATTTATTTATTTATTGTGGTATTGGGAATTGAACCCAAGGGCATTCTACCTCTGAGCTATACCCTCAATCCTTTTTTTTGCAGTACTGGGGATTGAACTCAAGGGCATTCTACCTCTGAGCTATACCCGCAGCCCTATTTTTATTCTTTATTTTGAAACAGGGTCTCACTAAGTTGCAGAGGGCCTCACTAGGTAGCTGAGGCTGGCCACGAACCCGGATCCTCCAGTCTCAGCCTCCCAAATGCTGGGATTACAAGGGTGTGCCACCATGTCCTGCTTCCTCAACCCTTTTTTAAATTTGTTTTGTTTTGAAACAGGGTCTCTCTAGGTTGTTAAGAGCCTTGCCAAGTGACTGAGGCTGGCCTTGAACCTACCATCCTCCTGTTTCAGCATCCCAAGTATTAGAATTACAGGCTTGTACCACCACACCCAGCTCTTTTTTTTTTTTTTTTTTTTTTTTTTTTTTTTTTTTTTTTTTTTTTTTTTTTTTTTTCTGCGGTACTGGGGGTTGAACTCAGGGGCATTCTACCTCCGAGCTACACCCCCAGCCCTACTTTTTATTCTTTATTTTGAAACCGAGTCTCACTAAGTTGCGGAGTGCCTCACTAGGTAGCTGAGGCTGGCTGTGAACCAAATGCTGGGAAATACAAGCGTGCGCCACCACGCCCGGCGAGGTCTGGCTAAATTGCTAAGGGTCTCACTATGTTGCTGAGGCTGGCCTCAGACCTGTGATTCTGCTGTCTTAGCCTCCTACATGCTGGGATTACAGGTGTGCACCATCATGCCTGACTTCAATATGTATCTGAATGAATGAATCTATTTGTGTGTGTGTGTGTGTGTGTGTGGTATTAGGGGGCTGAACCCAGGGACATTCTACCTCTGAGCTACACCCCCAGCCCGATTTTTTTTTTTTTTTTTGCGGTACTGGGGATTGAACTCGGGGGCATTCTACCTCCGAGCTATAGCCCCATTTGAAACCGGGTCTCACTAAGTCGAGGAGTGTCTCACTAAGTAGCTGAGGCTGGCCGCGAACCCAGATCCTCCGGTCTCAGCCTCCCAAATGCTGGGATTACAAGCGTGCGCCACCACGCCCAGCTGAATGAATCTATTAATCTCTCCATTTTTGAACCATCGAAGAATGTCCCCAGATATAAATGATTCATTAGATATTAAACACAACTCTGTGGTTGAAATGTGTGGTAAGAAGCCAGGCGTGGTGGCACACACTTGTAATCCCAGCATTTGGGAGGCTGAGACCAGAGGATCCGTGTTCACGGTCAGCCTCAGTTACTTAGTGAGGCCCTCTGCAATTTAGTGAGACCCTGTTTCAAAATAAAGAATAAAAAATAGGGCTGGGAGTATAGCTTGGAGGTAGAATGCCCCTGAGTTCAATCCCCAGTACCGCAAAAAAAAAAAAAAAAAAAGAAAGAAAGAAAGAAAAGAAATGTGTGGTAAATTATCATGCTTGGATGGCATGTAGAACAGTCTTCACCTTGTAGTACTCTGAATGTGGGTGAATTTGCAATTCAACTACTGTAATTACAATAAACGAACATTATAATTATCCTCTGGTTTGAGTTTTTATGAGGCCTAGAAGGGTAGAGAATGGAGATAATATGCTTGATGAAACACATTGCTGCTTCCCTAATGACTATTAATTGAGTTGACGAAATTTCTGTCTTCAACTGTGCCCCCAGGCTTGAGATCCCAGTTGGTCAGCATGTGTTAATTTAGCTTCATCGTTCTCACTTCCAACTTCACTAATGCTATTCATTTTCTGGATAGGTCAGCACTTGGCTCAGTAGCTTCATTCACACGTGGAGACCTGAAATAATTTTGTTTGGGAACAGAAAGGGGGAAATGAAGGGAGGACATCTAAGTTCCCCCAGATTCACATTGCTAGTCCACCCCCAAAGAAAGTGGTTCCTGGATGGACCCAGCTGGCAAACTCTAGTGATGCAGTGAAGATCCTCACCACTAGGTGTCTCAGTGGCCGTGCGACTCCCTCTATCTCCTTGGAAAGGAGCTAGCTGCTCACACTCCATTACTCCATTGTGATTGAGCCTCCAAGCACACAGCCTTTCTGAAGGGTTGATTTCAATGCATGGGTAAAAATTTCTGGCAGATCTGATCAGTATCAAGCTTGCCTCTCAAAAAAACAGAAAACATGGGATTAACAACAGTGTCTATTATTGCTTTCTTTACTTAAGGATAACATTCTGTGTTTGTAGCACATTTATGTATTTAACTATTTATCTACCTATTTATTTCCTTATCAAGGGTGGGAGGCAAGGAGAGGTCTTCCTAAGCCTGGAGTGATCCTGATGGCTGAACTGATTTCTATCACTTCTTAACCCCACAGTAAACCAAAGGACTTCCCATGATTTTTCCACACAGTTACTGTAGTCTGGAAGACATTTACCATTCTTCAGCTGTTCCTAAACATACCACCTAGACTGATTTAAGGGTCAAAAATGGCTCACGTATTTAAAAAAAAAATCACCAAGTGGAGGAAGATAGCTTAGAGACAGGTCCCATATACATAAATTTTTACCAGAAAGATATCAGAAATCAATGAGAAAGGAAAGAAATATTCAACAAATGATTTTTAAATTGCTACTTTACAAAAAAGTTATATATAACTTATATATTATCAAACCAATTACAGATGGATAAAAAAAATACATATTTTTAAAAGAAATCCAGAAAGAGCAAGAAGAAAATAGATATGAATATCAGATTTTTTTATTTTTTTATTTTTTATTTTTTATTTTTTTGCGGTACTGGGAATTGAACTCAGGGGCATTCTACCTCCGAGCTACACCCCCAGCCCTATTTTTTATTCTTTATTTTGAAACCGGGTCTCACTAAGTTGTGGAGTGCCTCACTAGGTAGCTGAGGCTGGCCGCGAACCCAGATCCTCCGGTCTCAGCCTCCCGAATGCTGGGATTACAAGCGTGCGCCACCACGCCTGGCTGAATATCAGATTTTTGTCAGGAATAAGAATGTCTAAGAGTTAACAGAATAGAATAAATTACAAAGTAAGCAAGGTCCCTTGTAATCCCAGTACTTGGGAGGCTGAGACAAGAGGATTGCAGGTACGTGGCCAGCCTCAGCTTCTTAGTGAGGTCCTCCATAACTTAGTGAGACCCTGTTTCAAAATAAAGAATAAAAAATAGGCCGGGCATGGTGGTGCATGCTTGTAATCCCAGCATTTGGGAGGCTGAGACCAGAGGATCCGGGTTCACGGCCAGCCTCAGCTACCTAGTGAGGCACTCCACAACTTAATGAGACTCGGTTTCAAAATAAAGAATAAAAAATAGGGCTGGGGGTATAGCTCGGAGGTAGAATGCCCCTGAGTTCAATCCCCAGTACTGAAAAAAAAAAAAAAAAAATTGGGGGGCAGGGGACTAGTAATTGAACCCAAAGCCATTCTACCTCTGAGCTACACTTCCAGCTTCGTGCGCCACCACACCCGGCTCCAGCCTTTTTTTTTGAAACAGAGTCTCACTATGTTGCTGAGAGTCTTTCTAAATTGCTGAGGCTGGTCTCAAGCCTGTGATCCTCTTTCCTCAGCCTCCCAAGTACTGGGATTGCAAATGTGCGCAACCACATCAGGATTTACATGGTGTTATGCTTCAATATAAAATATTCCCTCAGCCGGGCGTGGTGGCGCACACTTGTAATCCCAGCATTCGGGAGGCTGAGACCGGAGGATCCGGGTTCGCGGCCAGCCTCAGCTACCTAGTGAGGCACTCCGCAACTCAGTGAGACTCGGTTTCAAAATAAAGAATAAAAAAATAGGGTTGGGGGTATAGCTCAGAGGTAGAATGCCCCTGAGTTCAATCCCCAGTACCGCAAAAAAAAAAAATAAATAAATAAAATAAAATAAAATAAAATATTCCCTCAATAATTCATGTATTAAAGCTGGGCGTGGTGGCGCATGCTTATAATCCCAGCATTTGGGAGGCTGAGACCAGAGGATCCGGGTTCGTGGCCAGCCTCAGCTTCCTAGTGAGGCACTCCGCAACTTAGTGAGACCTGGTTTCAAAAATAAAGAATAAAAATAGGGCTGGGGGTATAGCTTGGAGGTAGAATGCCCCTGGGTTCCACCCCTAATACTGCAAAAAAAAAAAAAGAATTCATGTATTAAACCGTGTGTGGTGGCACATGCTTGTAATCCCAGCATTTGGGAGGCTGAGACCAGAGGATCCGGGTTCCCAGCCAGCCTCAGCTACCTAGTGAGGCACTCCACAACTTAGTGAGACCCTGTTTCAAAATAAAGAATAAACAATAGGGCTGGGGGTGTAGCTCGGAGGAAGAATGCCCCTGAGTTCAATCACCAGAACCGAAAAAAAAAAAAAAAAAAAGAGTTCATGTATTGAGCCGGGCGTGGTGGTGCACGCTTATAATCCCAGCTTTTGGGAGGCTGATACTGGAGGATCTGGGTTTGCGGCCAGCCTCAGCTACCTAATGAGGCACTCTGCAACTTAGTGAGATCCGGTTTCAAAATAAAGAATATTAAATGGGGCTGGAGTATAGCTTGGAGATAGAATTTCCCTGAGTTCAATTCCCTGTACCTCAAAAAAATAATAATAATAAATAAGAGTTCATGTATTGAGCTGGGCATGGTGGTACACGCTTGTAATCCCAGTACTTAGGAGGCTGAAACCAGAGGATCCGGGTTCGCGGCCAGCCTCAGCTGCTTAGTGAGGACCTCCACAACTTAGTGAGACCGTGTTTCAAAATAAAGAGTAAAAAATAAGACTGGGGGCGTAGCCTGGAGGTAGAATGCCCCTGGGTTTGATCCCCAGAACTGCAAAAAAAAAAAAAAAAATTCATGTATTAATGTTCAGAGTTTATGTAATTAAGTCATGAGGATTATAATCTCATCAGTGGAAAATCCATTGTAATGGGTTTACTGGATGGTAATCTAGGCAGGTGTATTGTGATTGGAGAAGGTGGTGTGTGCTTAGAGACTGTGCTTTTGTCTTTGACTCCTTGTGCTCGAGCTCTGTTGTTTCCAGCCTCCATGGTGTGAGAGCAGAGCCTTTGTGCGCTCTCCTCTCTGCTTCCTGCCACCATTCCCTGAGCTTCACAGACCCCAGCCTCACATGGACTGAACCCCAAAATATCCAAAAACTTTAAGCAAATAACCTCCTGCCTCTAAGTTGTGTGGTCAGTTGTTTTGGATTATGGTAGTGAAAATGTTGGCTGAGACATATGCTTAATTAATTAACTAATTAATTAAAAAAATGTTTTTTGCAGTTCTGGGGATAGAACCTGGGGGCATTCTACCTCTGGGCTGTGCCCCCAGTCCTATTTTTTACTCTTTTTTTTTTTTTTTTTTTTTTTTTGCGGTACTGGGGATTGAACTCAGGGGCATTCTACCTCCGAGCTACACCCCCAGCCCTATTTTTTATTCTTTATTTTGAAACCGAGTCTCACTAAGTTGCGGAGTGCCTCACTAGGTAGCTGAGGCTGGCCGCGAACCCGGATCCTCCTGTCTCAGCCTCCCGAATGCTGGGATT